>JARJLF010000521.1:0-177565 GCA_029378395.1 Mycena leptocephala | reverse complement strand
CACTCAGAGTACTTTTTGTTAACCATTCCCAAGGAATCCCAACTTCGCGACTTCGAATTGCTGATGGGAAGTTCAGAGTCGCAAATTGGTGGCAAGATACCTCAACACACCGAATCTGAAGCCTATATAATGTTTTTTCGCCTCACATATACCAAACCTAGGTTAATACAACTGAACGGACTGCTTCCCAAGCAGAAAGATATGATTGTTGACCAATAGTACACCCGCCTTGACTTCAGGCATCTCAAATATGGTCATATTTCAGCACCACAGTGCCCTGGGACCTCATCCGAGCATATTTATAAAAACCTATTACCACCCTGCCTTAAGTCTCGGCTTGCACGGCCCGAACGCTCTTGTGCAGACTGGTCAAGCTTGAAAAGGCTTATGGTTTATGTCTGTTGTTACAGTGACGAATTCAAGTTTTTCAAGTTGAGACAAGACAAAAAAAGAACACTGCCTCGCTTCCTTTCCTCGCATCTTGACCTATGGTGCAGGTCAAACCCTCCCGCAGCGCTCGCCATGAACAATCCCGGGACCCCTGGACTACGCTTGCTGTCGCTCGGTATGCTATGCGGTGCATTTGTTACATAATTATCTTACTCATGATCTCATCCAGATGGTGGGGGTATTCGTGGACTGTCTATGCTCATCATCCTGGAAGATCTTATGTGGAAACTCAAGGTTGCAGAAGATCTTCCTGATATTCCCCACCCTTGCGATTATTTCGATCTGATTGGTGGAACGAGTACTGGCGGGTGCGTGGTCCGCCAATACATAAAATATCTTGGGTCCTCAGACCGTGTCAGATTGATTGCGCTGATGCTTGGGCGCCTCCGAATGAGTGTTAAAGACGCCGTGAAAGCATATGGAGAGCTATCCAAAGAGGTCTTCTCAGATGTAAAGTCCCACGGGAGCGATGGAAGGTTCAAGGCATCAAAATTGGAGAAAGCAATCAAGGGAATCGTGGGTGCTCATTCTGCCTCACAGGACCCAGAGGAGGGAATGGAAGATACTCGAGAGAACCCTTGCAAGACGTCTGTCCAAAGTGTTCTATCGCGTGTGCTGATGCTAAAAGAAATCTTTAATCTAGTTTTGTATGTGCCATGAATGCTGCAAACATGTCCCTCCCTGTTCTATTCCGCACATACAACACCACCAATAATCCAGCCATGGACTGTACAATCTGGGAGGCGGGCCGGGCCACTAGTGCTGCCCCAACATTATTCAAACAGATTCAAATTGGACCACCTGGCATTGAGGAGGCATTTGTGGATGGAGGTATGGGCCAAAACAACCCCATAGCTGCCCTGTTATTGGAGGCCCAGGTTATGTTTCCGGACCGTCAGATTGCATGTATCATCAGCCTTGGCACAGGACAGCCTCATACCATCAAACTTCCCAAACCATCTCTGCTAAAGCGTGTTTTCCCTCTTGACGTCATCGAGGCAATCAAGGGGATAGCTACGGACTGCGAAAAACAACATCAGCTCTCTGCACACCATTTTGACCCAGTTCCACATGTCTACTTCCGCTTCAATGTTGAACGGGGCATGCAGGATATCCAGTTAAATCAGTGGGAGAGACTTGGTGATGTAGCAGCTAACACCAGGCAATACCTCCTGTCTCATCCTATACAAAACCAACTTGCAGATGCAGTGAAGAGTCTTGTGGAAAAGATAGGAAGGGTTTCCACTCAAAGTCCCAGTAAAAATTCTTTCCATGTTGGTGCTGGTGATATGTAATGAAACTGTTTCCAGATGCTGTGCCAATTGCGTCTGAATTCAAACAATTCAACCCTGCTCTGACTCTTGTCAGATGTCCCCTCCCTCCCAGATATTCCAGGGTAGGCAAGATATTCTTGCAAAAATGGATGAGTACTTTTCAAAGGATATCGGGGAAAGACACATATATGTTCTGCATGGCCTCGGTGGCTCTGGAAAAACACAGATAGGTCTGAAATTCCTTGACATGATCAGCAGACATCAAGCTCCTCGGTAAACATTGTTACATTATGTATAATCCATCACTGCTGAGTACTTGATGCAGATTTACGAAACATTTTTTCATCAATGCCAGCTCACTCCAAACTCTTGATACAGCCCTCAAGAATATAGCCATTGCTCACAAAATTGGGACAAGCTCAGAAGATGGATTACTGTGGTTGATCTCCCAGAGAGAGGAGTGGATGTTGCTCTTTGACAATGCAGACGATCCAAGCATTGATCTCTTCCAATTTTTCCCCAAATGTACACATGGAAACATCATCATCACATCACGTAACCCGCAGCTAGCAGTCCATGGACCTAGGTCACACTCCAAGGTTGGGGACATGAATGAGACTGATGCAATTGATCTGCTGCTACTGAGTGCTGCCAAGGAGAAAAACATTGAAAACACTCAGAATGCTTCAGAAATTGTCAAGGTATTTTATTTCACACTCTCTGAGGTAGATGTCTGATTGAACCTGCCCAGGAACTTTCCTGTCTACCCCTTGCAGTCATCCAGGCTGGTGCTTATATCTCCAAATTTGATTGTCTACATCGTATCTCTCATTTACGCCAGAATCGTGCCAAGCTCCTCAGCCAGCATCAGTACAGTCTCATGATGATTATAGATGGACTGTGTATACAACCTGGCAATAGCTTTGGGCAGCTGAGCAAGGCAGCAGCAAGGTTTCTACAACTCTGTCATTGTTGCATCATGATAGATCCCAGAAACAATTTTTGAGCAGGCAGCTGAAAGTCAATCTATGGTGATGAGCAGAGATCAAACTCTCCAGGAAGCAGAAGGTTCCTCAGAACTTCTTGTCAGTTTCAGGCACTTGGAACCTCAACAATTCATGGATATGATTGCTGAAATTCAAGGTATTCTCTTATTGATAGGCATATATCAGTGATACCCTATCTATTCATCCACTTGTGCACTCATGGTGCCGACATACTCTGGATGATGAGCCTATAGCCGAGAATGCATGACAGATATCCTGGGGATGTCAATCAATCCACAGATGATGCCTATCTGTTCAGAATTCGGCTGATGTCTCATGTAGACTCACTGATTCAAGACCAACAACCATAAAGTCATGTTCCAGAGGAATATGCTGTGTATACTTCGACTCAGGCAGATTCAGAGAAGCAGAGTCTCTGGAAGATATGGTGCTGGATAAGCGAAGCAGATGCTTGGTGAGATCATCCAGACACGCTGACGGCTATGGAGATCTGGCTGCCACATACTGCCAACTTGGAAGGTACCAGAGGCAGAGCCACTTGAAAGCATTGTGCTCGAGAAGCGGAAGCAGGTGCTTGGTGCAGACCATCCTGACACACTGTTGGCTATGGGAGATTTGGCTGTCACATACCACAGCTTGGAAGGCCCAAGAAGCAGAGCCACTTGAAAGCATTGTGCTCGAGAAGCGGAAGCAACTGCTTAGTGCAGACCATCCAGACACGCTGTTGCTATGGAAATTTGGCTGCCACATACTGCAAACTTGGAAGTACCAAGAGGCAAACCACTTCAAGACATTGTGCTGGAGAAGCACGAGCAGCTGTTTGGTGCAGACCACCCAGACACACTGAGGGCTATGGGAAATTTGGCTGTCACATACTATGAACTCGGAAGGTACCAAGAGGCAGAGCCACTTGAAAGCATTGTGCTCGAGAAGCGGAAGCAGCTGCTTGGTGCAGACCATCCACACACACTGTTGGCTATGACAAATTTGGCTGCCACATACCGCAAACTCAGAAGGTACCAAGAGGCAAAGTACCTTCAAGCACAATATGACAAACTTGTTGGCAATGATAGGTGACTCTGAAGCCTGATTTGTTTAGGTACCATGTCGTCTTTACAGTCGGTGAATGGTAGTGAATATTACCTGTAATTTCAATTTCCTGAAAATCGAATGGAAGTTGGATTATCAATAATTGAGTAGGCATGTGTCAATAGGAACTACCAAGCATTTCAAATGAGGATGACCATATAATAATGGATATTGCCCCCGACTACAGAGCTGTCGACAATTTGCTGCCAATGCTTGGTACTAAAATTTCACGATCAACTAAGATCTTTCGCTGACATAAAGTCTGAATAACGTTATATTATTAATTAATCAGGTCTCGTGTGGTGGGTGCTTCACGTTACAATATGAAAGAAAACAAACCACTGGCACCACATCGACAAATTACTGAGTGGATGGTTTCACTGGAATATATATCATGAATAGGTACTCAATGCCAGTGTTGAGACAAAAAATTGCGAGGGGCACATGTTGGTTGGTTGAATCAAGCCCAGTTGACGGGGCGTGATAGCCGGTGGTTATGCCGTGTAAACATCCCGGGCTCCCAAATCTTCTTTCCTGCTGCTTCTTTGTTCAATACTTCACTCACTCGATTTTTTCCTTTCTCTTCCTTCCCGCTTGGGAATGACTGCTACCCGAAATAGTTGCATTAAATGCATCGGGATGCGGCGGGAGCCAGTCGGACCGGTGGATGAAACTGCGGAACTCCAGTGAGGAGCCAGTGGAAATCATACTGTGGGCCACTCATTTCACTGAAACCTGTACCGCAGCTACCGCTGACATGCGATGCCGACCAATGCCGATCGGCCGGTTAGAGAGCAAGTGATGGCTGGAATAGGCCGATTACTGCCGGCCCAATGGCGACCTCGGTTCGGATCCCATTGTGTGTTCCAGATACTATTCTCAGTGCTACCACAGCACTGTGGACCATCACATTGTTTCTTTGTACTGTCTTCATTCAGAATCTGTTCATCTGTTCAAAGTCGTCATCGACTCGGATGCCGCCGCATATCAAGCACAAGCAAGAGGCTGTGTCTCCTATTCAGTTCTTCTCACCCCAGTGAGCTCCTCGGGTATTATGTAAGGCCCTCTTAGGTAGGTTGTTTGGTAGGGAATTAACCTACCTAAGAGGTACATCTCTGGCAGAGGCGAGGAGGCGTAACGGCATCCCAAATGCTTCGATTGATCAGGAGCCGCTTGACGCCAGCACTGCCACTGGGCGCTGATCACGCCTTTTCTTTCTTCACGCCACCACACATCGGGGTCTACTCTGATGTCTGAACGGCGCTCCCTCCGCCGCAACAACCTCGCAGCGCGCTCCGGACTCGGCGCGCAATCTCACAGCCCGGCTAAACGACGCGATGCGCGCAACAAGAGGCCTGTTGTCGGCATCGGACACGCCATCAAAAAGCGCGCATTTGGCGCCCTCAATGCATTGCTGGATGGACCGTCTGCCGCGGACGCGTCGCATACCGAAGACCCGCAGCCTGGATCATCTAATAACGATGTCGAAATGGAAATGGAGGATGGATGGGTTGACGAACCGCCGCCTCCTCCTGACGAACCGCCGCCTCCCGCGCCCACTCTGCCAGTCCATGTGGTCGTCGCGCACCCTGACAACAAGTGCGCCTCTACGGTGAGGGCCTGGGGTGCCCTTCTCCCGCGTCTGGAGCAGCCATTCTTGCAATACCGACGTGATACACATGGTCGCGTCCCTCCAATCATCCCCACGGAGGTCACCAATGCATGCAGGGCCGCATGTGTCGCCCCATACACGCTGCTGGTGCAGTGCCTGTATCCCACCCGTAAGTGGTCCCCATTTTTGCTGCCTGTCCCTCATAATTCAGTTTTTAAAGACTACAAAACTGTGCACATCACCACATGCGACTGCCTTCCAGCCCCAATTCTTTTACTCCAACACGGACTCTTCGCCACATCCCCACCAGGCCTCGCACCGCCGTATCCGTCGACCTGCTGGACCTATACCGTGGATTCTTCGAGCGATCGTGCGACGCCATCACAGCGCTCGCGGCGGCCCTCCACAGTACATACACGCGCCGCGCCTTTGCGTGGACTCGCAACGCGTATGCACCTCTATTACAGACCATGTCTGCCACTAACTGACATTAGAATTTGGGCATGCGAGCCGTCGACCCATTCCGTTCTGCTCTCAGCAACGCCGTACTCTGGTCTAGCAACCCCCAGACCCGCATCGATGCCCGGGTGTCTGCTGCCCTCGCAGAAGCGGCCTCCGCACTCGGGTTCCAATCAACCGTCTCCACTGCGCCGCCGTCCGAGCCAAGCTCGCCTCCGGGGGCCGCGCGCCAGCAGAATGATATCGCCTCGCCGCCCGCCTCCAATGCTTCTGCGCACGGTACTGCAGACGCCGCCGCCGCGAACTTCGGTACTGCAGATGCTGCCACGAACGACGTCGCAGACACAGATGGTGCCTCGCCGCCCGCCTCCAATGCCTCCGCGCCGCCACCTGCCTCAAACGCGTCTGGGCACGGTACTGCAGACGCCGCCGCCGCGACCTTCGGTAATGCAGATGCCGCCGCCACGAATGATGTCGCAGACACGGATGGTGCCTCGCCGCCCGCCTCCAATGCCTCCGCGCCGCCGCCCGCCTCCAACGCGTCTGCGCCACCAGCCCACTCGCAGACAGACGACGCCTCCAACGACTCCGCACCACCAGCCGCGTCAGCCTCCGACCGTCCTCCGCCACCCCGTGAACAGAGAACCCCACTGTTAACCCCAGGGCGCGCAGACCGAATTTTACGAGAGCGGTGTCCAGCGTGCTTTGGACTCCAAACGTGGGGGCGGCCTCTGCAAGAGTAAGTCATAATTCCGTAGCGGGAAAGATGATTGCTGACTTCTATTGATAGAGGGGGCGATGTGCAGCTTGGCAGTGACGGGTGCTTCAGCTACCGGCACCTGAAATCCGCAGGCGACGGTCCCATCTTGTACACTCCCGACTACTTCATTCCAAAGGAGAAGATGAATGAAGTCAAAGCACGTATAGACGCCGCCAGGAGCAAGCCACCCGCCAAAGTGAAGCCCGCAATGCCGCAGGAGGCGCTCGATGCCTGCGAATCATCATGGGAGGCCGCCAACGAGAAGAAGAAAAAGGCGGACCCTCAACGCTATGATGCCAGCGGCATCTTCGCTCTCACCTGCCGCCATTCGCAGGTCCTTTTTCTGTGCAACATCGACACCCCCGGCGAGCAGCAGCAGTTCATCATAGCCTGTCTGGAGGTCATTAAAGATTACCTGCCGCCGCGGGCAACAATACTGCAAACCTACGACGTCGGCTGCCTTACCGACCATAGCTGTAACTTGGTAAGTCGTTTTTAGCCGCCTTCATCGCCTCTATCTAATAATGCTGTTCCCATATAGTTCGCCCTTCTCAGTCCCGGCCTGCGCGAGCGAGTCAGCTTCGCTATCAACGTGATGCACGCATATGGACACCAGTGAGTCTGCCAGCTGATCTACAATCCCCGCATGCGTCGCGGCTGTGGGCTGACAGACGGCGAAGGCGTCGAGCGCCTCTGGTCACGCATTCGAAAACTCATCCCCATCACGCGGAATCAATGGGTGTGTAATTTATATATTTTTCTATCGGCAATGCTAAACCCTTTACAGAACTCGAAACGTATCTGGATGATCGACCTGTACATGTCGTTCATAAACGCGGAGGGTCGCACTAACCTCGGCGCCTGGTTGGAGCGCCAGGGGGAGAAGAACATCGCACCAAAGCTGGCCAACGCCAAGAAGATGCTCCGGGACTGTCGTGTCCCTCCGTCGGAGCTGCGCAGCGAATGGGCGGCGCAGAGCAGCCTTCGTGCCCGTAAGCCTGCTCTGCCATCTGCCGCCTTCGTTGCCTCATTCCTTGCCCACAGATATAAAAGCTTTTATCGTTGCATATTATCAGGTTTAAGCCTCAGGTTGAGGTTGAGGACGGGCCCAGGTTTAGCACGAAGGTTGAGCAGTTTTAGCAGGTTGTGCACGTAGGTTGAGCAGTTTTAGCAGGTTGTGTATGTAGGTTGAGCAGTTTGATCAGGTTGTACGCGCAGGTCCAGGTTGCAAGTTGAGGTTGAGCACGAGATACAAGCAGATCACAGAGTTGCAGTACAAGGTTGAGAACGGAGGTTGAGGTTGAGGACGAGAACCACAATGAGCACTGATGTCGAGTGTTGAGGGTCGAGAACATGAAATTTTGATGGTTTTTCAACATTTGATCATAGTTGATTATTATCAGACCATGATCTGACCATGGTCGATTATTAATCGACCATGATCTGATAATAATCGACCATGGTCAGATCGTGGTCTAATAATAATTGACCATGGTCAGACCAAGATCTTCCAGCCAATCACAGCAATTCCCACTAACAGACCATTGTCGCCTAAGATCATAAATGGTCTTTACCATCGATATTGATCAATCCAGACAGTTTTGTACATTATATCACTCAAATACTTAGAATACATTAGGGTATAATACACGAACATAAGCAAGAGCTTGGTTCCACAATGAGAAAATGTCTGTGTCTTCAGCACTACCAATTAGATGAGCGAACGAGTTATACAGATCAGCAACCTCCTCCTCGGTGAGGGTGCCTGGTGGTGGCTGAACATGAACCTGGCTGAGATTGGGAGGGGGTCCAGTGCGACCTATCCAAGAGCTAGAGCCCTCTGCAGTTGAGTTATTTTGTGCCTGCGATTGAAGGAGATTGTCGTCATGAAGCCCTTGCCAGTCAATTCCATACACCTCCAATTCCTCCTCACTGAGATTTTCTTCTTCGGCTGGGAGCTGATCGCCTCGGACACCATTCGCAAACATGTCAGTTGGGGAGCGATTGGTAGAATGATGAATCTGAATACGATGTTGGTTCCATGCCTCTGCGAAAAAAGAGAGCTGGGTATTGATAGTTCCGAGGAAAAGGAAATGTAAAAGCCAAATATGAGCCACATTGTTGATATCGAGTCCATGTCGGATTTCTAAAAGGGTAAAATGGTCTGCCCAAGTAGCGCCAACTTGTGCAGTGACGTCGACCCAAAGTCGCTCGATACGGACATTATGAATGCTCCTTAAGAATATATAAGTAAGGCTCTGAATCTTGGTAGCAAACAGTTACCTTCCCCATATGTAGGAGCCCCGCCGAGGGCCGCGACGAGTTTCCATCCAGGCAGCAACATAGAGATTCTCTGTACCATGATCCCCACATAATCGAGATGGAATGCCATACACCCGAGCTGCATCCAAAAATAGCTCCAAAACTGTATCTGCAGTATTATTATCGCTTGCACGTAAGCCTATGATAAGGCGAGAATAGCCATCGATGAAGCCATGGATGACTATTCCCCACCGGATCAGTCCTATATTGGAAAGATATTCAAGAAGATGTTGGAAAACGACAAAAGAAGTAAAAAAACCTACCATGCTGGCCATCGTGGTGCCATAGAGAATTAGGACCAAGAACACGATACTCTCGGCGCCAAATGCGGATCTGCTCGAATATCCGCCGCACTGGATCAATGCGCAGAAGAGATTGGCGGATGCGCTCAATAGGAACACGGTGACCAAGTTGGCGGAGCATCCCATTGAGCATGCTCAGCCCTGCTCGACGGTAGTGGGTGCGCAAACGAAGAATAAGCATGTCCAAGTCGTCATCAGAGATCTCTGACAACGGTCCAGTAAATGAGGTTGTGGTAGGCTGAGGGGGAGTAGCAAGCTCTTCGACTTCGGGAGGAAACTCGTTACTAGATGGGATTGGAAGATCAGGATCAAGAATATCATCGTGCTCGATGTCGCCATCATCGTCCTCGATGTCGCTATCATTGGTATAAGGGGAATTATTGTTCAATTGAAAGGGACTCTGCTGTGGCCGGGCAATCCCATGTTCGATGAGAGCATTTCGCACAGTCGATCTACCGACTCGCAGAAACCTACTGATGCTGGCAGTAGATCGCTGACCATAAGCCCATCGAAGAAAATCAGGATCAATGTAGATGCGAGGTCGGCCAGGCCCATTTGAAGGGATAATCTGTACAAGTTCTGGCCTTCCATGATGGGATGAATCGACAGCCTCCTGGTATTCGAGATGAATATCGAGCTGCATCGCAGACAGACTGTTTTGCAGAGTTTCGAACTCTTCTGGGGGAAGACACCTTCATTCTAGATACCATATCAAAGCATTGTATCCTTCTACACTTTAGCAGCTCACCTCACGAACAATCTCTGCGAATTCATCCAAATCATCGCCAAGTCTCGACACCACAATCGCATCAGCTTGACTTCCAACAAGGGTGGTTACTGCAGTCTGGAACCGATGGTAATGGGTACGAAATGCATCGAGAAGAACTGGTAGGGCAAACGAGCCGAGTTGTGCAGCATCCATAGAGGCAGATTTGAGATGGTGTCGGTATGTAACTCAAAATGATCTGAGCCTCGCTGCAATTACCGAGGATCCGATATCTCCGATAGGTCTTCGCTTGCCAGCACAGTGAACGACACGAATGGATGTCGATTTGGGTGGGTTACATCACCTAACTCAGATTTACCAACTGACCAATTGTTCTTAAGACTCGTTTGGCCTTCTTCTAGCTGCCAACCTTCCAGAACGAATTAGTGTGCATTGTGTCGTCAAGCAGAATGGCCAGCCTGATATCTCACCTGTGTTTGCTGGAGTGTCGTTTCCTCCACTGCTTCTGGTCAAGTGAGGGGTATCCTTTTCGACCACACCCTTGGCATTGATGATACGTCTTCAACACCATCTATCCTGTCGCAGTATCACTGTCGATGCAGCCCTTCTGGGAATAATAGATGGATTGCATCCTCTAGCGAGGAACACCATCGTTGCAACAACTAGAACCCCCAACTTTGCTGAAGGGAGTTACAGGAATTTCGAGAATGGGTTCAGGGAACTCGGTGGGTTGCATGATCTTTCGATTATGGTCCCACCACCAGAGTTCTAGCATATTAGTTGACAGTGTGATAAACAAAACATGCAGGATGAAATAAACTGAGCAAAAAAAAAAAAAAACCTCAGAAATTGGATCAAAATGGCAAGTTAGTATTCTATAGAAATTAAGTGTCACTATGGGGAATCGAACTTGTGACCACCGTACTCTAACCTTTACCAGTGTTAAAGCAAAACAGCCACTACCATTAGACTAAGATAGCAATTCAAAAGTGGATAATTGATGGAATACAGAGGGTTGGCTCCACTGTTCAGACCTATTGCACTGCGACACAAGTAAATTCTTGCCATGAGTATATAATGGATATAAAATATATCGAACGATCTAAGAGATGACTCTACAATGCAAAGGGTATATGTATGATCTAGTACAAGCTGTGTCTATAGGAAAGAGTGTCGTCCGATTCCAGCTAAAATTTGCAGGAGCAGCCAGTTGTCGACTGCCTGCTCAACTGTGAAGGGCTCGGTGGGATTCCCAGCAGTGTCGAGGGTAGGATAAGAGCGATTGTGTAGCCGACGAGGTGGGAGATAGGAATGCGAGCTGTGCGAAAACAGGTCCGAAAGCTAATAAGACCTGCTCGCATGTATGCAGCTCGAGTGTCGGGCTCATCGTGATAGCCTGTCTCGTTGGGTCCGACAAAATAAACACTGAGTTGCTGATTTTCATCAAACTCGACATTAGGGCACCCTGCTGTCGCCCAGCACAAAGCACGACTGTGAAACGATACAGTTCCGACCTGGTCAAATGGGATGAGGGGGCTGAGATTGGGAATCGCCTCGGCGAAGAGGTTTGGACAGGGGGCACCTGATCCTCTCAGGAAGGAGTAAAGCATATCACAAAGATCCATGTCGGCGACAGGGTGTGCAGAGCCAGCGATGGAGCAAAGATTGCTACGATGTACCGAGAATACCTCTAGATGTGGCTGCAACGATGCGAAGTCGTGTATGATTGATGTCCAAGTTTGAGAGATGAGCATGGATGAGCCACCAGGGAGGAGCAGATGACCTGAGGAAGAATTGGTTTATCAAACGATAATTTTCACTTCAAAAAAACAGACCTTTCGGAAGTCGAATCCATTGGAGCATGGTTTTGGAAGCCAGTCAAAAAGGCCTTGAGCTCGGAGTGCGATGGTGGATGAGGACCAATGAGGGCTGTATACAGCATGTCGGTGGCCAGAGCTCGGTGCTGGGATAGGTCGCGATTTTGGAGAGATGCGATCTAGTATAGCAGGTTGTATAAGCAGCTGAGATGTGGTGAGAGATTAGACTCACAGGGATATCGTGGTAAGTGGCAAAATGGGCCTGGAAAGGGGTAAGATCGCCCTCAGGTCCCATCGCATTCCAGTCGTCGATCAGAGCCCTAAGCTCAGCGTGCCATTCGCCCACGAAATCCCGAGTGAGCGATTGAATGTCACACTGGTGGGCAGCAAATTGGATGAAGGCTGGACTCAGAGGCTCAGGTGCGATACCATGAAGGAGCATGAGAGCTGCTAGGCAGCCAAGCACAGTGAGAGATTCCCTACGATCGTTGCTGACGAAGTGAGAGGTCGATAATGACATGGTGGTTGCAATCGAGCATCTGTTATCGAAGCGAGGCAGAAACCAGATTGATGGATGGTCGGCGAATGTACGAAAGGCAGTGTAGATAGCTTCTCGCTCGAGTCCATTCCCAGCTGAGAGGAGCGAGCCATCTGGGTGTATTCTGGATACAGATGAGTAACAGCATAAGATATGACAAGTGTAGACTCGCATCTTGAATGTCCTCGATGAGGACATAACTGGGGTAAAGTTTTTGTTGGCAGCAGCTGCCCTGATTTGAGCGATAAGATTACTGGCTAGCTCTGCATATCCTGCCCCTGAACGACAAGCTCAGGAGGGTTACTGGCACTAGAGGCAGTTTGAAGAGGGATTTCGCAAAGTAGCTGGATTCAAAAAGAGCACCATACTGGGCAGGCTGGGCGACCCAGTTATTAGCCCATAGCTGGGTAACTGTCGGGGTATCCTGTTATTGAACGATTAATCGCCAAAACAATCCTATGAACAAGGGTTATCGTCGTACCTCTACAGCAGCATCGTTTGTCAAGTCTATGGTCTGCAAAGGAGAGTTCAAGCTAAGAAAGAAACATAGACTAGCTCAATGGTCGTACCTCTGCAGTCGGAGGTGAGACATTGTCTGCCCTTGGAGCTGTTGTATTGTGAGACTGCGAAAGCGAAGTCAAGTTGTAGAACCGACAAGTCAGACTTTGAATCATACCTCTACAGACAGGCTCGACGATACTGTGCTGCTGGTTGTTTGCGATGGTTCATTGTTAGTCTGGAAAGAAATAAGCAGTGGACATGATATCATAGGCAACGATACAAGCTGTACCTGCTGGATAGGCACAGTAGACAATGTGGAACTACCAGCAGCCAAAGCTACTGCATTTCGATTCTAAAAAAGATAAGCGACTAGACCAAAACCATGGGAAGAATATAACATACAGTGGGTCGCACCACAGGAGTTGGTGTTGGGGGGAGATTCTCGACATCAGACCCCTGTAAGATGGTTAGAACTGTAGAGGAGAAATGTAAAGCTCGCTTACGAAGAGCGAGTCCTCCACTTCCATCTCATCGTCGGTTTCGCCATCTGACTCACACACAGGTGCGACCCAGCGAGAAACCCCTGCCCGACTTCGTTCTCGGGAGAGAACAAAGAATGCATCATAGCAGGCAGGCAAGAATGGCGACGAAGAGTACCAGACCGACGATAGGACGACTCTCGGATGGTTTTGCATATAATGCCTGGGCGAGCGACAACTTCAATCGTGTCAGCAAAGGAAACAATCCAATTGGTACGATGCCCTACTGAAATTGATCAGAAGTCGGCCCTTGCGAATCAGAAGTCTGGGCTTCGTAAAGGTCGGGATATTCTCCTTCGCAAATAGACTACTGAGTGTCAGCTCGTGATCGATAGGTTGTCGTGTTAGGATGACTAAACCATCCCGAGTACGAGGAATCCCTCGGTTGGATAGACCTAGCAATTGGAGATGGACAGTCTTGTGGGTTCGAAGATGACGACGAAGAGACGACGATGGCTGCTGGAACTCCCACTTTTGAGGGGAACTACTCATATCGTTTGCGACTGTACTCATCAGAGACAAGATCTTGGTGTCGGTCGGTAGGCGATAAGTAAAGCGAAGAGAGTTGTCGTCAAGAAAAGTATCGAACGAGTCGGCAAGGTTGAAAGGGAGGTAAAGACTGGTATTGGATTGGGACTGTCATAACCAAGGTTATCAAGAAGAAATAGACATCGAGGAATGCGAGACTTACAGTAGGAAGATAGACATGTACTCGTATATGTACATGTTCCTTGTTTGTATCAGGGTCAATCTCAAAGACAGAAGGAGCCGATGTATCGGCATAAGGCAGGGATGGGGTTGGCTGGGCTCTTCCCCTGCGACGACGACGAATGGGAACAATAGCCGAAGGAGGAAAATGGGCTTCAATTGCATGGTTACGACTGCTGTTCGCCTCAGATATCTCCGAGCGACTAGGTCGATCTCTGGAGCGAGAGCGAGTTCCACCCGATTGGCGAAGCTGGTTGGAGTTTCCTGCCATACTCACAGCAAGCGAGGATGTTCCTAGGAAGGGCTGGTAGCTGGAGGGCAGAGAACCTGTCGTTGCTGCATTTGGATGTCCTCGAGCAGCCGAAGGCATATATGCAAGGGGTCGGGGTGGGCGAGTACTGATATAGCTGGTAACTGGAGCTGGTCGGATAGAGGCAGAATCGACAGCCCCCTGAGAAGCCGACTGAGGAGGACCAGCGATAGATCCTGGCTGGTATTGTTGCACCAGGGACTGGAGAGTGTTGAATGCATTTGCAATGGCATCAGCTCCAGCAGGGTCCATGCTTTATCTATATTAGGCCTGAATATCTATACCGAGGATCTAAAAACTTACATAGAAGCAAAGTTAAGAAGGCGAGTTCTATGAGCACAAATTAGTTAGATAGTCAAACAAGAATATGTTTCACTCACATTAGGTCTTGGAATGAGACGAAAGAGGTATAGAGTCTGCAACACCTCAGTAATCCACTGAAGAGCGATCCAGATTAAACTTACATTGGTATGATATTCTGATTGTCAAGGAGGTGGAAATGAAAGCTAAGCCTTTGGAGTGTAGACACAAAAAAGCAGAGAGCGATTGGGCTAGAGAGCGACTTGTTAGAGGGGTAGGGTAGAAAAGATATCGCTGCTCAGACTCACCAGTTAAATACCCTAGGGTGACCTTGTCTTTCGGACTCATAGGCGACAAGAACGAGACCATGGTCGACCATGGTCGATGCTAGCCGACAATAGTGGGACTATGTTTGATCTTAGCCGACCATGGTCACGATGGTTGATCATAGCCGACCATGGTAGATCATGGTTTGATGGTGAACCTGCCAAACTGGGAAATCAGTCCAAAATAGCAACCTCGAACCTCAACCTCAACATAATCGTTCTCGACCATCACACCACAACCTCAAACCTCAGCATTTATGTGCTGCTATTTGTCAACCTCAGAGCTCGTACTCAACCTCAAACCTCGTGCTCAAACCTCAAAATATACCAAAACCTCGACCTCAGACCTCAGACCTCAACACTAAACTGTACAAAACCTCATGGCCCGTCCTGCAAATTACTGTTCTCAACCTCGCTGCTAGAGCTAATATTTTTCAACGATAAATAAGGTCATATTCCCCGCTGCTATGCATGTTGACTAGCCAAAGAACGCGGTCGTGACGGCAGAGGAGGGCCATCAAGGCCGTGTCGTCGTAGAATTGAGTGCTCGCCTTCTCGCGCCTTTCATCAGCGGCTTTGAAGGACGCCTCGCAGCCGTCGAGGACGGAGTGAGGGAGCTTGAGCGACGGGTGTTCATACCCGTCCTCGTCTTCATCACCGGCAACCTCGAGGTCTCCCTCGTCGGGTACGGGTACGACGGTCGCTTTGCGCGGCTTCTTGTTGTGCGGTTTTTTGGGCCCAGTGTCGCGTATGCCCTCAACGTACTCTTCCATTTGCGCGCTCAATCCCTCCGGAATGAAGTGGGTTCCCGGGTAGAATTTGGGCGGATCGGCCGTGCCCTTGTTTCTCTTCTGGGTAAAGCAGGCGTCCACACACACGTACACGTCCGCCCTGAAAACGTGGCTGTTAGTCTGATTTCTTTCGGCGAGTCTGTGCAAACAAACGTACAAAACCTCGTCGTCGTGCGTGACTCCACCAAAACAAGCAGGGCAGCGCCGTCGTAGATATTTGCTGGGGCGCTTTAGGGGCAGCGGTTCTGGGAACGGGTTTGCCGCCGGTGCGGGGCTGCGGGGTCTTGATCGTTTCTTTCCTCCGCGTTCTGCAGGAGTAGGTGAACTCGAAGGCGATTGACGCCCTCGAGTCCGCCCCTGCGCATGGACATTCCGGTCCTCCTTTCCGCGCGAGGAAGCGGCTGGCGCCTTGGTGGTCGGCTTGGGCGTGGTCGCGTCTGGCGCCTTGGGCGTGGTCGTATTGGGCACTCGCATCGGAGTCGGAGTGCGTTCGGCGTCATCGTCGTCATCGGAACCGGAGCTCTCGTCGTCGCCAAGGAGGGATAGGCGCTTCAGCTCCACCAGATCATCGTAGTGATGATCTACTCGGTGGCGAAGATGCGTGTACCACTCGAGCGCACTCACGAAGTGTCTCCGCAGTGAACCCTTATAAACCCCGTTAATCCTTTATGGCGCCAAAAAAAATATAGGGTAAATCAGCGTACCTCGCTCTCCAGCTTATATCCGAATCCTTCGAGGAAGCTCTCTAGCGTCGCACACCACGCCGTATTATTCAGAGCAATGCGCACAAAGAGCTTCATGACAAGCTCCAAAAGTCGTAGATCCACCGCCAGTGTCAGACGTAAGGGGGCGGAAGGGAATAAGCCCGCTTGCAAGAGTTGCTCAGCGGCAGGAGCGCATGGACAAGCGTAAAGTGTAACGTCGCTGATACCTGCGGAGGCCAAGGTTAATATCATAAGACCACCCGAACGCAAAATACGTACTTGTGAAACGAATTAGCAATATATTACACACGACAGTCTTGCCGCAAGCGCAATTCGCTGGACCGCGGGGCAGGACAAGCACGTCTGCGTCGCGGAGGCTTCTGGTCTTGTGCCACACGCCAACGAAGACCGGAAGGAGCGCAGGGATTATTCGGGCCTGCCACGTTTGCCACTGTCTTTCCAGGGCTAGGCGATGATGGGTAACTTTGGAGGGGGAATTGGCATCTGGTTTACGTGGAGAACTCGGGGTCTGGACGTCGTGGTCTTCGTCGAGATCGTAACGGCCGAGGTCGTCTGACGCGAGCAAATCGTCAGATAAGGCAGGGACTTCAGAGATTGGCGGGAATGGCGCCTTGGAGCTCGTGGTGACCAGTGTCTGGATTAACGTCCGACTGTTTGCAATGTAAACCAGAGGCTCCTGGCCTTTCTTCGATTTTTTGAGGTAGTGCGGATCTTGTGGACCCTCCACCAGCATAGGCGTCCAGTTTGCCGCCCGCTGGACGCGCGCCTCATCTCGCTTGGTGATTTTGGCGAAGGGCATCGAAACATGAACACTAGAGACAAAGGTGGGTGTTGGAGGCGGAGCAGAAGGGTGCTTTTGGCCACTTACAATGTATATGGCACACACAATCGCGGTTTCCCTTTTCGGACAACCGACCGCTTGGACTTCTCACTTTCTCCACCGACACCGAGGCCTACTCTCGGAATATTACTGAAATACGCTAATCATTAATACAAAGTGCTACTTTTCAGCTGCGCTGGTCCTTAATACATCACGGTAGGTACTCTACACTACTCTATGTACGGACATTGTCGTGGTAAGAGGCAAGGAGTGAAAGCATCAATCACCACAACAAAGCCCCAAGCTGATGTGTGCAAAAGCGGCATCGAACGGCATGTTTTGATTTCAAACTCCGCCGACAGCACGCATATGCAAATAATGTGTCCGCCACACGACGCATTTTTGACGTGTCATTACGTGTCTCTGCACCAGGGTAGTATTTACACACTTGTACTTTGATATTCTGGTCTAAAATACATTATATACAATACTTTGTACTATATATTCTCGTCTGAAATGCATTATACACCATTACATGTAGTTCAAATTAGACATTGTTATAGAAAGAGGCGGGGTTGCTGCTGGTCGCCCGAGACGTCGATGCAAACGCCGCCCTCGTCGCCACAGTCGTTGGCCATGGGGTTCTGACAAAATCAGAAGTCATGTCGCGATTTATCCCCGCCGGTTGTTTGTTGAGCGATCGACACAACGAATATAGAGGGAATAAACCCTCCCCGGCTTCAACCCTTAGTGGGGTTATCGCGAATTTGACTCGCACCACGTCGGTCAAGTTGATCTTGTGAACGTCTGCATGCTCTGATGGCATGGTTTGCGCGTATTCTCCGAGGTGTGTTTTATCGCCATTGACGTCGGGCCCGATGATGATGACCCGCACTTCCACCGCTGCAATGCTCTCCCGACCCGCGTGTATGTGCTGTTCGAACATCGTTCGCTGAGGTCGGAGGTTGTTGACGGGGACTCCGACGTTCCTCGACGGGAACCCCATTTTCGCAGTCGCCTTCTTCTTGTCGTACTTGAAGTTTGGCGGGATGATCACATACCCGGATTCGCCGTGGGCATTCGTGGTGGCCTGTGACCAATTCGCCATCCAGTACGGTGTGATGATCGAAGTGTCGACGACGATGTCGACGCGTTTCTCGACGACCTCGATTTGCGACAACCATTGACCGTTGGATTCAGCTAGCAATGAAACAAGTCAGTGTCGAGCAATGATGAGATTTTCTTTGTGACGCACCGCTTGCAGCATCGAGCGCGCGTTGCTCTGCGGGATTGCGTGGGACATCTGGACCCGTCCAAATGGGTGACGAACTCGGCTCCAGCGAAGGAGTGCGGTCCCTGAGTGGGCCCTCCCACTCGACGTAGGCGGTTTGGACGAGAGGCATTCTTGTGCTATAAGCGAGAGAGAGAACAATCAGCTACAATCACGTCAAAGTGGGAAGGCGACATACTGGCGATCCTCCAGGTGCTCAATGGCGACCTGGACAATCGTTTGGGTCCCCTCGAGCTGCACGCCCATAGTCGCGCCCTCTCAGGCACTCTTGACCTTCACCCCTCGCAGGATTTTCTGGACCTGCATCTCTGGCGACTCCCAATCTCTTGAGTTCTTGTTGGGGGCCTTCTGCGCCGCAAGAAAGCCGCCCACAACGGAACCATGACGTCCCTTGTAGCTGTTTCCTTTGAAAACTTTTTTGCCGCCTCGGACGGTGACCTTGCGCCCCTCAAAACCCTTTCCAGTGTAAACGTGTTTTGTGATGAAGTCGCGCATGGTCTTGTCCTTCTGGGCCATGTTACTTGCGACGACCTTCATCAAGATCGGGTCGTTGGTCAACGTTTTGGTGACGTGCTTTCCGGCCTCGGGCATCATTGCACCCCAATCCGCTAGCGTCTTCTCCACCCGATACGCAAACTTGAGGGAATGGGTGGGCATGACGAAATACGGGTCCACCTTTTGAGACGTGACCACGTTGATGTCTGGGGTTTGTTTCGGATCGCGTATCTAAACCAATATTCGTCAGTGGTTTTATGTACCCGACATTTCATGATCAAACTCACGAGGTCCCCGTGGTCGTACGAAATGGTTTCGAGAGTCAGGGCATTAAACTTTGAGCGATTCGGCTTGCATAACAAAAATCAGAATGAAATAGAATCAGGGGAATTGTCGACTTACATCGTACACTTCCGCAACACCACCCGTGCGGAGGCCAATGATGAACCCTTTTCTCTGCGCATGGGGTCCGCGTCTCACTTCGACCCAGTCCCCGCATTGGAAGCAGATCGACAAGTGCGCCATTGGGCAGGAAACCGGGCCGTTTGGTCCTGTGGAAAGCACGCCGGACTTGTCGTTGCTTTTGGCAGGCGGCGACTCGATGGGCTCGAAGGTGACCATGCCGTCGAGCACAATGTCGATGACGCGCCCAAGTTGGCCGACCTCACTGTCACCGTCGACCACAATCACGCGATTGAGAAGTTCGAGCTCGCGTGGAATACGCAGAATGTGATGGTCGAGGGAACGCACAGGAAGGTAGTGCTCGACGTGCTGCTTCGCAAGTGGCTGAGTTCCGTTGAAGCGTTGGCGACAAGCGGCCATCCGCTGCGAGCCTACTTGGCGGATGGCGAGAATGTAACCCGAGGTCCTCTCAACTCCCAAGCTTTTCGTCACAAAGCGGTCACCCTCCGCGAGCGCCAAAGTGGGGAAGCGGTTGTCGCGAAAGTCTACTTCTGGAATGTGGACTTGACGGAAAAAATCGAGCTCCGCTTCAGTGGGGCGCACATTCCCTTGGTCCAGCTCAGAGGCGGACAATTGAACGAGGAGGAGACCGTCCAGGAAGCACCCGCTCCCGTAAAGCACCTCTTTATTTATCTGATTCCCCAGCGTGACTCGACCCATAATAGTGGGGGAGTTTAACGCCTCCTGCGAAGTGTAGAAGAGTTTGGGGGCCGGGCGGGCTTTGCGACTAGCGGCCGGCATCGCCTGGCGAAACACCCTCGTGGCATCCTCCTGCTCGTCCTCGACGGGTTTGATGCGAGGAACGACCAAGCCATAGTCCACGCGGGTTATGAGCACCAAATCTCCCTCGTATCGTCCCTTGGCGACGATGCGACCCCATCCCAAACGCGGGCCGGGGTCAGGGAGGTCGAGGAGCTTAGCGCGTTCGGCGACAGGCACGATGTCGAGGACGCGCACGCCGAGCTGGTTGTGCACCGCGCAATACAGGGTTTTTTGCTTGTGAGTCTCGACGTACACCACGCCTGGTGCATCGGGGCGGTGGAAGGCGGAGACGAGATCGGGGTGCTCTGCCTCGTTGGGGACGAGTCCGTACAGCCAGATGAGGAAGCTAAACTCGGTGCCAGGAAGCACCTTCACGGAGTACAGCTCTGGATCGTCGAGAGACGGCAAGTTTTGAAGGCGATTGAGCGCCCCCTCCATATCAGCACCAAGAGCAGTCCCAGCGGCACTGGCACCCAGGCCCCTGCTCTTGCGCGAGCGCTCTACAATCTCCGCCACCATTTGTTCCGCGTCGTTGTCATCGAAACGGAAGACGGGTGCACGACGAGGTCGGGAGGGGCCGTCCCCCAGCGGAGCGTCATCGATGAAAGCTATTGACTTCGTTAATCTACATCCGTGACAATCGTATCCGACGTACCCTTATCTGCGGGGGTCTCTGGCTCATCGTCCTCGCTGTCTGCATCTTGTGCGTCGAGGTCGAAGTATCGGGCCACGTCGGAGGGAATGGGCAACGGATCGTCGGTGTCGTTGGCGTCCTCGTCTTCGTGGCTGATGAAATCCGCGGCGGGCGGGGCCTCAGCTTCGGGGGATGAAGCACGCGTGCTGCTCTTGAATAATGTCAGTTATCCGCCTGCGTCGAGGATAGAGTCAGTAGAATGCGACATACGTCGGGGTCGGGCAAAAACAGAGGTGTCTGGCCTCGGATTTCGGCGACGGGGCTGGCTCTGCCGGCCGGCCCCTCAGCTTGGGGGGATGAAGGGCGCGGCGTGCAGGACTTGAAGGGCGTGAGCGGCGGACGCAAGGAGAAAGTAAGTAGAATGAGACGTACCGCGTCACCCGAAAACAGTGCCATCTGGTGTTGCTCGCGGAGGACAGCATAAGGAGCCGTAGCTGTAATATATAGCCTAAATCACCTGGACCTAGCCAGGACACCCCTTTGTCTATACACCTGGAGCTAGCCAGGACCTGGCTAGATCCAGAAATTAGGTTGTTTAATAATCCCGCAAATTAGAGCAAAATTGTACCTCCTGGCAGAATTGAACCAGTGACCTTCAGATGATGTAATAATGAGAACATTTGTATCATAACCAACTAATCTAAATTGCCATATAGTTCTTATTTTGGTTCCCAGCTAGGGTAAGGCTAGCCTTACCCTACCTGGGACTGCTAATACCCACACCTAGGGCAGGCAAGCTGCCCTAGGTCTTCGAAAGTTGTTTGCTATGCTTATTATGTGTTTATGTATGTTTGCCAACCCTAACTACCCCTAACCAACCCCAGCCAAAAAACTCTAACCAACTCTAACCAACCCTAACCAACCTAACCAAACCCCTAACCATCAGAAATATATATCCCCTGGGTCCGAGACAGGGAGAACTAACCCTAACTCTAACCACTAACCTTAACATTAACCATGTGGCCCTATGCAGGCCATAATAGGTGAAGAAACATAGCTAATTGTGTACATGGTGGGCTCAGGTATAGCCCCATCAAATTATGTTATATTATTTTCTGCTTTGTCTAGTTGGTTATGGTGTTACCTATGTTGATACATTAGGTAATCTTAAGGCTTTTGGTTCAATTCCCAAAGCCGCCACTTTATTATTTTAAAGACTTTTGGCTATATGCCTGGACCTGGCCACGCCCTGGCTAGCTCCAGGCATATAGCCAAAAGGTGGCCCTGGCTGTGTTCATGTCATTACACTAAATACTACAGCTACGGGTGAGAGAAATATGCTGAGGTGATTGCCCCAGTAGTCGCCGAGCGTTGGGCAGCGGAGAAAGCTTCGGGAAGCAACGTTCAGACTGGGAAGGATCCCAATGGTCCTTTTAGGGCAAAAATCGCGCGGGAACTTTATGCGGCGATGCCCTCGAGCGAGCAGGCAAGCTATTTAGCGCGCGCCAAAGAAGAGGCAGCAGAAGCCAAGAGAGTATACGAAGCGGCCATGAAGTCACCCCCGTCTAAGTCGCCGGAAGCCAGAGATAAGTATGTGATTACGAGCTAAGTGGGCGAGGACGATGCTGACTCTATCCTTCAGATGCATCGATTCAGTTGGCAAGTTCCTGGGTCCTATCATGAAGGGCATCTTCGACTACACGGGATTACACTGTTGCTTTCTTCTTGGTGGCCCGGTGCCGAGATATGGGGGTGAATTGAGGACGATCTAGTAAGTCGGCATGTCGTTCATTCCATTCGTAATGCAACTAATGTTTCTACAGTGCGTCGTATGGGCGGAACAAGATAACAGGAGGAGGCGCTCACTTTCCAGAATGGGCGGGCCCTCGGTTCAATTTCATAACGGACGTCATGAAAGAATATCTCTCCACAGCATTCAGTGAGTAAAATATTTATTGTGTGTGGCGACCGGATCGTTGATGTGAACTCAGGCCCACAGGAGAGAGCTGAGGCGGCGCTACCAGATCAGTTGGCGGCCGCCAAGTACACTTTCGGGCCAGATCTGGACTCTGATCCAGAATCGTCAGAGTCCTCAGATTCCTCGGACTTGAACCGCGATTCGGACGACACCGACGCGGCACCGCCACGGAAACGAGGGCGCAAGACCAAAGCCAGCACAGCGAGAAAGAAACGCAAGCAACGAAGCCCCGAAACAGGTGACTCGGAGGGGGAGAACTCGGCGGGGGAGGATTCACAGGGCGGGGCGGACGCGCCGTTGCGAGACTGGCAGCCTGGGGATCCCGAGTCGACGTTCGTTATGACACAGGCCGAGTGCAATCTGTATGGTGGTACGCCATTTGCGAGGACACAGGCGTTGAACGCGAGGCGCAACACGTTGTTATTCGCACCTCTCAAGGCAAAGTGGAAGGAGGTTCTGGGGAACGGGAAAGACACGGTTACCCCAACGAAGAAACACAAGGAACCCGCGAAGGACACCTCTGCCGCCGGCCCTTCGCAAAAGTCCCGCCGCCTCAACGGGCCTGATACGCCGCCTTCAGCGCTGGCGGCCTCGACTGTGGCTACATCTACGGCCCCGGATCCCGCGAACTCGAGCAGTGCGACATTCTCCCCCATGGCGCCGTCGACATCCTCCGCTGCGGCGCCTGACACGCCGTCGACATCCCCTCCTGCAGGTCCCCCGCCCAACGCGCCATCGATATCATCCCCTGCAGCACCCCCGCCCAACGCGCCGTCGACATCATCCCCTGCAGCACCCCTGCCCAACGCGCCATCGGCATCCACCCCCACAGCACCCCCGCCCAACGTGACATCTGCCCCCATCGCGCCCCCGACATTCGCGATGTCGATCAGAGGAGCCGACCTGGCACTGCCTGAAGAGGCGCCGGCCTGGCTGAGAGACGCGCTGTCTTATTTGACGGCAGATCTCGGCTGTCATTACACCTCCCTTCTGACGGCGCTCGTGAGACTCGAGGAGTCTGCCGGATTCGACCAAGCAAAGCACAAAACACTTGCCTCGTCAAAGATGAGGCCGGGCGAAGTCCATAAATGGATCAGGGGCGGGCGAGGGTCGAAGATGAAGAATTTACCGGAGGTGACCAATGTGCACGCCTACGTGACGCAGTGGTACAAGTGGTGGGACGAGCTGCAGCCGAAGTGGAGGCAGCGCGGGGAGGACAACAACTGGGTGGTGGGTGGAGACTACGGGGCGATTGGGGGGCGTTGGACTGCGCGGGTGTCAATGGCAATATAAGCATCATCACCGCCCTCTATTTCTGGGGGACCGCCGACTCTCACACGGAAGAATCGAGGGCGGTATGGGAGCGGGCCGTGCAGGACGTGGTTTGGATGCTGGAGGGCGTAGATACGTTGTTTGAGGAGTAGGAGTCGGCCGACTTTGTCCCCTCCCTCACTGATTCACTACGAGCACGCGTTACTATTTGCTAATGACTTTCTTTCTGTTTTTATGGATTACTAGGTTGTATGCGTATTTATTTTGTGACTCTACATAAGACGCGTAGCAGATTTGTCCTAGCCTCGAGAAAAATGACAAATCCGATGCCACGTCACTTGCCTATTACGGACCGAGCAGATAATAAGAGACGAGAAAAGCAGAAAAATAAATGTATTGGCGAAACGTCTGCAATTACAAGGAGGTGGGTGGGCGTAAATAATGAGGCGTGGGCCACGGGAGCATGTAATGACGCCAAAACATATTTAAAAAAAACACGGATAAAATGACGCGGGACGATTCGCCACAAGGCGCAACAAAGACGGTAAACTGAGGCGGAAAGGTATTAAATGGGTATTCCAGAAAGAAGATTATAAATGGGGACGCACTGGAAAAAAACAGAGCACGGATAACGAAACACCGGAAAGGAAAGCGGCGCTAACGAGGGCGGGCAGCGGGGCCAATGGGGCGGGATTCGGCACCGACGAGGGCAGGATACGGCACCAACGAGGGCGGGATATGGCGCCGACGAGCGGTAACGACGAGGGCGGTAACGGCGCCAACGTCACGGGGGCGGGATGCAGCGCCAAGGAGAGCGCGCGGCAGCGTCGAAGAAGGCGGGATGCGCCGCTAGTGAGGGCGGGAGCAAGGGAGGTAATGAGGGCGGTAATGAGGGCGGGATGCGGCGCCAAGGAGAGCGCGCGGCGGCGTCAAAGAAGGCGGTAATGAGGGCGAGATGCGCCGCTAGTGAGGGCGGGAGCAAGAGCGGTAATGAGGGCGGGAGCGAGGGCGGGATGCAGCGCCAAGGAGAGCGCGCGGCGGCGTCAAGAAGGCGGTAATGAGGGCGGGATGCGCCGCTAGTGAGGGCGGGAGCAAGGGCGGTAATGAGGGAGGGAGCAAGGGCGGGATGCGGCGCCAACGAGGGCGGAAGTGAGGGCGGATTGAGAGAGTGGCAAAAGAGCAGTGATCACATTAGATAAGCTCGTGGATGGCATCAAAAAAGGCACATCGCGCAGCCTGCCGGAAATGGCCGCACCGAGGAAGAGGAACCCGAGCATGTCCGTAGGAAGGGAGGAAACGGGACGCGTTATCTAGCACTAATTGGGGCAAGATCGCAGCCTGGCCAACAGGCCATCATTTATGTGCAAAATCCCCAAAATGCTCGAAAATACCCAACATTTTTGCTGATGGCCCGGACGCAAAAAGGACCATTTTGCGGGCACCTGGACCGCCCCAAAATCCCCAAAATCGCCCCACCAAAAGCAGGCAAGATACAACTGAACACACCCGGGACCTGGCTGTGTTCAGGTGTATAGTCAAAGGGGTCCCCTGCCTACAGCCATGCTTTTTAGTCTATATATTACAGCTACGGCTCTTTCTCTCGCATGAATTGTTGGTAACCCTGGCGAGCTTTCTGGGGTGCTTTAAGGCCAGCGAGTTGGGAGACGAGGATTGCCCATGGGTCGGTGAGCGGGTCAAGTTTGGACTGGAAGCCTTTGCGCAACCAGCGCACACGGTATTTAAACCAGCAGCGGATACGCTGAAAGAAGTGAGCGTCACGGTCATGTGACGAGCGTCACTCCTGTCACTTACCGCATTTAACAAAAGCATTCGGCTTCTCTGGGCCGACTCCTCCTCCACGCTCAAGTCTGCCGTGGGAATCGTCGCCAAAGGGTCGTACTCTGGAAGTGGCAGCACTGGCTCCTCATGATCCTCCAGGCGCCAGTCAATCCGCGCATGAAACTCGTTGCATACCGACTGAAGATAGTCGTGTTCCGCCCGCCATCCGCGCTCAAGCGCATCGGCATACGACTCTATGTGAGGAATTAATACACTCTCACGAGCTCCTTCCGCCCAGAGACGCAAATTCTGTCGCTTCTCTTTCGGAAGTCGTTTGCGTGTCGGTTTGGTTCTCTTGCGCTTGCCACCCATTACTAAGATTACTGAGACGGGATTCAGTCGCTGCCAGGGATACATATGACACAATTTACCTCTGGTTTTGTCCTTGGGTTATGTTGTACGTGGTCAAAAGGCAAGCAACAGTTTACATTTGCTTTGTTTTTGATTCTATTTTGTTGATTCCCAGGTCCCGCCCGCCAACCCTGACTCGTTTGGGATTAATCGATAAGCCATTACACCGGTACTGTGCTCCCATCGACCACATGTTTTTCGGAGTTTCAAAGTCCGTCACATAAAAGACCATTTCTCGCTCAATCCACTTCGTTCCCCCCCCCACCATCTCACCCACTCAGCCTCCCTTCAGCACGCACTTTCTCCTCTCTTAACATGACCGATCTCAACAACCTCGCTCCCGCAGCTCCTGCTCCGCCTCCAGCAGCTGCGGGAGCGAGCCCCGTCGCTGTCTTTTCCCCGCCGCCATGCAGGCGGACCAAGGAACTATGAGTATTTTACCCTACTTTGGTGTTCATATCCAGAGTCTCACGCAACTTCAGTGCGTGCTGCACTCGAAGTGTTGTCTACCACTGCAGACATCGTCAAGGGTGCCAGCGCCGCCGTTGGGGACGCCCCCGTTAGCCAAGGTCTTTTTCTTTCGGACTTTGTTGCTCCTCACTCTTACCTGACTACAGTTATCGCCTCTCTCGGACCTCGCTGCCGCTGCGAACGCCGTCAGCGATGCTGCGGCCCAAGTTACTGCCGCGGCCACTTCCTTTCTGACCTCGCCCACCCCCGGTACGTCTCTCACTCTGCACCTTACCTTCGCATCTGACTTGTATCCAGGACCTGTCGCCATCGCCACCGCGCCTCCTCCTGGGTTCCTCCACACTACGGGGCCTGGCGCTCAGGCTTTCTCTATACCTTATCCCCAGCCAACCTCTCGACGCCGTCCCCGATAATAACGACAAATGGTTCGCCATTACCAGCGGCAAATATATTGGGCTCACCAAAAATGCGGCCATCTCCCTCAACGCTGTCCGCGGCTCTCCAACACGTTGAGCACTGGGTTTAACTCCCAGGCGGAAGCCCTGGACCATTTCAACAGTGCTCTGGAAGGCGGCGCCGTCGTGATCGTCCGCTGAAGTACGTCTTTCACCCAAATTTCCAATTTGCATTTCTCATTCTCAGTTTTCAGGTTTCTTGCGCGGGTTCCAAACGAGCCGTGGGGGGGGGGACGATCTGCTAGTTACATGTTACCCTTGTTGTCGCCCCTTGATTTTTTTTTAGCAATGCACGCGTTTTCTCCTTCTCCGTTCTGCCGGCCCAAAGTCCAAATTAGGGCTTAGAAGTTCCTTAAGCTTAAGTTCTATGATCGGCGCATAACTCTCTTCATCAGTCACCATCGCGATATTCGCTTCTATTTCCACGGACCACACGACTTCCAAAAAAGTTCCGACAGCATCGATCGATTTCCCTATAACGTCTGCCTTATGTAGCCTGCGAATTGCTTCCCTCAACAACGATGCCCCCAGTGTCCCCCTCCCCTCCGCCATACCCCGACTCTGACTTTGACCTTCTCCTCACCAGTATCGCGGGCCTGGAGTTAACACCGCGGGCCACCAAGGTCCCCATTACATCGTCTCAGCAATCCGCCCTACCCGTCGCTCCTGCCGCCTCTTCACTGACACTGTATCGGTATAAATCGCCCACAAACTCTGGCTACACTCATCATTGGTAAACATCCAATTCTTCAGCGAGAGAAGTCAACCCATTCATGTTTCCAGGGACAAAGCCGCCGACGCCAGCCAAGGCATTCTTGGGGGTAAGGTTTCCCGCGTGCACCCCAAACCCAAACCCCGTCGCCCCAAAAAACGCGTTACGCCGTCTTTCACGGCATAGCGCCAGGCCCGTACAACGCATGGTATGTCTCCTTTTTTTTTTTGACCCTCTCCGCCTCATCGGTTTATTCTCCTCTATCCCAGGGACCAAGTCAGGCCGCTCGTCGACGGTGTCAGCGGTAGCTTGTTTCAAGGATACGACTCGATTGAGGAGGCCCGCGCTGCGTTTCAATACGCCGAGGAACGCTCATGGACCAGAGACTGCACCTCGCCGCGTCCACCCTCCTCCTGGCCCGCTTCGCTCGTGCCTCAGCCGACAGGCTTCCTCGACGCACCCAACCCTCTACATACCGGCTTGACTGGCTCCGCCTCTCGCGGCCATCGTTGGTATGTCGTCTTTCGTGGGATCACTCCGGGCGTGTATCAGTCCAGGTCAGCACTTTCAGGTTCCCTTCGCCGATGGCTTATCTGACCTCCTCCCCACGCAGCCCGGAGTGCGGGCTTAATACCTGCGGTTTATCAGGTGCCGTCCACAAGTCGTACCTCAGCAAGCCAATGGCTGTCGCCGAGTACCAGAACGCACTGGCAGGCGGGCGCGTAAAGATCATCTCTCCACTGTACATTCATTAGTTACCATGTAGTCGTCACTACCCGTAGTCTGGTGCTGTCTCTCATTCGTGTTAATATAATTCTTGACTGTATCTATCGCGAGCCCCCTGCTCTAACCTTCCATGGGCCAAAATGCGCGTCACAGCTGAAGGCTGTCGTTCTTTGTACTTTCTCACGTCCCCTCTGCAACCGCCGCTGTTGAGTGATATCGTGGCCAATCCGCTCTTTTTGCTCCACCTTAGAGCTAAGCCTCGGACGCAATCCGACAGCTGATGCCTATATTCACGACGTGTATTCTCTAAAAGTACAATGCACTGTATAGTTTTGGATTGGTCCGATGTTGAGGCAAATTAATAAATGATTTGAAGACTGTTAGGTTGTGGCGTAACTCCTGTCAAAAACGGTCCAACAAGGGTTTTCGTGATTTTACGTCCAAACTTGGAAGTCAGCTCGGACATTTTGTGAACTTCTTGCACCGTACCACCTCAAACTCCTCAAAATTGTTACGCGAACATCGGGTACAACGCTGCAATGCTCCTGAGCCCATCCCCAACCCTTCCTGTTATTTCTATGGGCCAAAATACGCGTCACAGCTGAAAGTTGTCCTCAGTGAATTTCCGTGCGGTATCTGCTCTGGTTGGCTCATAAAACGCGTTTTATCACGTTATTCATTTTTATTTAATGTCTAATGTTGTTTTTGGCGCGACCCATGCTCGTAGTATCGCAGCGCGAGCCCGAACTTCCTGGATGGGTAATCTTAGGTCCACTATATCTCTCCTGTTCTTTATGCCTTATCTTCAGTTCCTGCTCAAACATGTCTGGCATAGTCTAGTGCGTCGAATACAACTTGATTTAGGGTTATGGGGAGTGTCGACGTTGGACGCTGTCGCATTGATGGCAGCGACCACAGCTGAATCCACCTCCTCACCAAATCTCTTCATCGGATATCCAAACTTGCCTCTCCTACATACATTAATAATAAGCCTCATTCCCTGTAGTTGTGTCCGGTGACAGCTCCAGATGGCCGGTCTCCTCAAGTGTCCTTGACCAAGAAGTGAGAGCGTCACTCCTGTCGAAACCGTTTTGTTCCCAACTTTCATCATGCCTTCGTCGCGCCCACGCCCAACTTCGCCCTCGGACCTCACACAGTACCAGCTTATGTACGTTACCTTCACCTCTCATCGCGCACCTCTGATCTAGGCGACCAGGCAGCGTAAGAAGGAAGAGCAGCGCGCGAAAACCAGGGCTTGCATGGCCAGGTTACGCGGCCCCACATTAAGTGCCTTTCGTGTGCTCAACGACCACCAACTTCTCCAGATACCGCTCCAAGCTCAAGGATCCGTCACTGGAGGACCAGGAAGCAGCGGTGATCCGCGCTCGGGAAGCGCGCGCACGTTATCGTGAACGGTGTGGATTATTTTATCATTACCAAAACCCCTCTTTACTCCTCGCTCCCTAGGAACCGGCTCCAGCTTTTGCATACAGCTAAGTGCAAACAGCAGGCGTATGCGCAGCAGTCTGTCTCGTGTATCATTGACTTACTATGTGTTCAGGGCTTACGCTGAAAAGTACGGCGTCGAGGCATACGGCGCCAAGATGGAACTCAAGCAGCAAAGGCAAAAGGATAAGCAGGATCACCCTCGATGCCGCGACCGTGTCAAGCCTTCCAAGTCCGTGAAGAATCCATCTAACCGCTCCAGAAAGATCTTCTGACTCGCGGGACCCGGACCTTGACGAATCGGATAATGACACTCACTCCAAGTATCAATATGTCCCTCATCCCTACCAATATGTGTATCCGGTTTCTAGTCTCTAGATTGCTTTTGATTGAGGACGCATTCCTTCACAATGTATACATTTGTGTAATGACCAAACACAGATGCAATGTAAAGTAGCAGATCCACGCAGCACAAAGTAAACTACATGGAGTCAAAAGGGTCTGTGATAGGGCGCCGCGGCCACTTCAGTCCCTCGTAAGAAAAACTCACTACACTGAAGTCCGACCAGCCAGGGTGCTCCACCGCGATTTGGTGCTCAATATCCTCCGCGACCACGGGGGCGCATACAGTTTCGCGCGGCATTGGGGGCAATGGAAATGTCTCTCTACCCACTGGCGAATACAGACGAAACAATAGCTGTGGCCACATTCGTGACTGGTGATATGTTAGCTTGTGAAAAGAAAAAAGATGTGAGGTGTCATGGCTACGCACATTACCGGGTGCGACTTGATCTGGAAACAGATCCCGCACTCAGGTCTCTGTGCGGGGAGCTTTGGGCAGGCGGGCGGGCATTGGTCAGATACAACTCGTCCTCGGTGAGCGGCGCTTCACAGGGGGAGCAGGAGCCGGCGCTCCACGCCACGATTCTAGGCCAGCGCCGGATGCGCGTGGCAGCTGAGGAGGTTGTCACGGGTTGGGGTGCGCGTCGAGGCGAAGGCAGAGGCAAGTTCTGATCAATCAGGGCACGGCGACAAGCAGAAAGAGCGGCTGCGCCTGGCGCTCGGCGGGAGTTGAGAAGGCCGGCGAACGCGTCAAGATGCTCTCGACGGCGGCAACGCGGGCGTGCCTGATGGTCGTTGAGGCGATCGTTGGGGGCGGCCCGCCACAGTTTTGAAGGCGGCGGCCCGAATCAGAGGTCCCAGGGGCGGCTGTATCATTGATCTGAATCAGCGCCCAAGTGCAGACATCATGGCGGCAACTTACGAGGACTGGGATTGTCGGCTGTTGAGCCTACTTGGCGAAGGGCGCATACCCGGTTTCGCGTCGTGTCGACATTGGGCAATGGGAAGGCTAGGTTCTGGGTTAAGGTCGTAGGGTCGTGAGAATTAAAGAGATAATGAGCTTTGCTAGGTAGACTTACGCGTTCGTTGAGTTTTGTTGCTGGACTGGAAATTGCAGGAGAAAGAAGAGACTGATGGGAAACGCACCCTGGACGAGGTTTTTATAGGCCAGGGAGGCCTCGCCAAGGTGATTGGTCCATCGTGGAAGATAAGCGAGCCAGATCTCGCTTGGAGGTTTGGGCTTACAATGGGCAAACTGACGGCGGGACATGGTGGCGGGAGGAGACAGGGATGTTTGGTATTATTATGATCAGACGATATTAACACTCCCACTCCACGTCAAAACTAAGCGTCATACTACATCTCATCTATCTACGCATACCCGGCATCCCAGTCGTATTGTTCAGTGTAGGAAACTTCGCGAGCGCGCTCTCAGCCCGGCTCCGCCTGTCCGCCGCCTGCTCCTCCAGGGTGGTGAAAATCGCGTCCAACCCGTACGTCATGCCTCGCTGGACATAGCGAAACAGCTCACCATCACATGATTGTGAGATGAGCATGGGAGACGATGAGCGGTCGGAGGCTCCAGTAAACGAGAAGCTGACCATTCCCCCAGGCATCAGGAATGTCGATCCTGGCGGGAATGACACGACCATCTGGTCGTGCCATAGGATGAGCGCGGTCTCCGATTCGTCGTAATGTCCGACCGAAGTCAAGGCGGTCCAGCCGGTCGGGTGGTCGGTGACGCACTGTATAGGGTGGGAATCATCGATAGAAAAATGGTATTCCACTTGGGAAAATGCGGTGGGTTGGGGGGTTTGCTGCACATTGGGAAAAGGGGAGGTGCAGGCGCAGATCGTTGGCCATCACGGCATCGATGGTGGCATGCGCTGAATCCCAGACGCGCGGAGCAAGCCGTTGTAACATGGCTGGAATGGGTGAGTGGACAGATCCAAATTAATATTGAAACTGACCATTCTGAAAAGAGATAATATCCTTAATAGGCTGTGAGTGCTGCAATTCCGCCAAGAGGATGCCGTTATGCTCAGTGTTGGGGAAGTTTTGCGGGCGCTGTGCAAAGGATGAGGTACGTGTTTATGACTCTAAGTAAGGAGAAACTAACCTCAACCCCTTCGGCAGCGTACTGGAAGCCACCACGCAATATGTCACCCTTGATGCCCTGACGGTCCAGGTCCCGGCCGACGCGCTGCATTACATGCGTGGCATCGATGATCGTTTGCTCCCAGACCTGGCGTTCAGTGGGTGGTCTGATAAAGAAGGCGCCAATGCGATCAACGATATCAACAAATGCTCGGGGACTAGCGTACAAGGGGTCAATCGTCGTGGTAAAATTGTACAACGCGACCTACTCATCCCATTTGATGCGCTGAAAGCCCAAGATGTTAGGTGCGCGTTGGTGAAGATATTGGGCATGGGAATCAAGTCAGCCAGTGGCGAGGGCGGCCTGCGGTTGAGTTTGTATGGGCTGAAGTGGGCGATGAAACCTTCAGTCCATTCTGGCGAAGGTATGGACTGATTGGAAGGGTGATCGCCGTCTGAAAGTCGGGTGTCCACGTCGATTTCAGCCTCGGCAGGCCCGCAGGCGTCGTTGTCTAGGTCCAAGTCGGGCTCGCTCCTGGCAAGTTCCATGTCGGATGGGTCGTGTAAGTCGTCTAGGTCCATGTTGGGTTCGCTGGTGGCGAGTTCCGTGTCGGATGGGCCGGGAGTGTGCACTCCTTCGTCGGATTCGCTGTTGCTGTCGAGTTCGACGTCCGAAGTTGTGCCCAGTGCGGTGTCGGGTTCGGAAGGCGCCACAGACCGCTGGCGATAAGTCTGAAATGCGGCACTGCGGAACGGGCCCTCGACCAGATGGCGGCGGTCGCTGTTCTCCAATTCCTGCTCGATAATGTCTACGAGTTTAACAGACAGCAAGACGGCCTTGCCGCGGCGAGGAAGGGTGAAGGTACTCCACGGAGGATCATAAGTCATGGTGGGCGCAAGGATTAACAGAAATTTTGGGGGGTACAGACCTAGTTTCTGGTTCTTGACGCTCCTTATCCCACAGTTTCTGGTCCCTCTCTTTTTCGCGCTTACTAGCAGTTGTGCACCGGCGGCGGTAGGCAATCTAGGGCCGATCTGACACAATCTCGCGATCTACGAGCCGTTCTTGGCCACGCCAGGGTAATCAATCACGCGAGTGACCGTGAAATTTATATAAACACGTGTTTTCCTAAGGTTTCGGCAGGACGTTGTGCATCATGAATGTTAACATGTGTAGGTGGCCTTATTGTCGTCCTCCAAGTCGTACTCACATTCCACTCCGCTCACAGGTCGGGATTTGGTACTTTACATGCCAGTGTGGAAGGGTTCCTCCGCAGTTTTTTTGAGCGATGAGTGCGATGAAATCCCACCCCTTATCCCACTGGAAGAGCAGGATCAAAACGTCATGTTCGCGTGAGGATCTTTTTATGTCTGACCCTTCTCGTGCTAACTCATAATTCCCGGTTGCCAGCCCGCCGTTGATCTCGATTGACTCCACGTTCAGGCTACCCCGCTCCCCTGGCATCGACCGTCGCCGTCCTGCGAATGCCATTATCTCGTTGGAGCGCGGCGAGAGGTGGGATGGGGACCACGAGTTTATGCTCAACTACGACGTCGCATGTATTTTGCAGCCCAGCTACGACATCAGCTGCTGGGACCCTTGCATGTGTGCATGTCACAAGGTCGGTTCTTGGTCCTTTGGGGATTTTTCATCCCGATTTTCTTTTCTGCAGGTTCGCGCCAAGTTGTAACTCGGCGGCAGCTCGCGTGCAGTGATAGATGGCGGAACTGGGCCGGATTCGATAGTCTTCGCAACGGTTGCTGTTATACTGAGCAATAGTATTGGCTAGTCGCTGTTCCATATAGTCTTGCCTGGGAACGAGTCCCTCCAAAATGATTCGCCGAAAACAGCCCTGTGCAGAGAGTGCGTCTTGATGCAGAAGAACGATTTGATGCACATCAACTATTCCTATTGGGGTTGAGCGATTGAAATAAACTGAAAAAAAAATCCAGTGGAACCTTAGTCTCACTGTCTTGTACGAAAATGCATGAATTCATGAGTTAGAGTTACATAGGGTATAGATGCAAGAGTAGGAGAAGGCTTTTATAGAAGGGAACGATTACTGGATAGCCGACACGTCATAGAATAAAGTTAAGGTGCCGTGCGTAAGCGAAACTAGGCGAAATTTGCGAGTTGGAGGTGGACCGTTGGTAGGACGGTCAGGGTTAGGAAGTTAGGGAATGATGAACAAAAATTAGGCGGCCTGGATGGGAGAAACGGGGATGTAGGGGGAAAGAGGAACAAGGATTTCAAAGACATACCGTCAGATACCGTCGCTGTTTTAGCCCCCACTTCCCTTTGTCGCATTTCCTTCAATCCACCTCTTCTCCCCCTTCCCTTCCATGGAGCCAAAAACCCTAACCGAGATCGAGGACGAGTCAGACAGCCCAACCGACATCGACACCGACGTAGATACCGATACCGACATCAACCGTCACTGCGACTTTTGCAGTACACCTTTGGATGGCGACGTTCCTCCCCGTTTTTTCCACTGTGCCGATTGCAATTCCACACTGCAGTGTGAGAACTGCTGCTTTGACGCCCACCTCTGCCAGCCGAACCATCCGCTCCAGGTCAGTATAATGCTCTCGTGTCCGTGTCCGCTTATGAATCCGCGCGTTCTTTTTGAGGAGTGGAATCGCTCGCTCGGGAACTGGATCACTGGCAATCTGGCCAGTATGTGTCTGGGTGCCCGTTACCCAGTACATTGCGGGTCTTGTTGCCGTGAGCTCGCTCCACCAGGCCGTGGCATCCCAAAAGGCGTCGTGCAATGTGTCGATTGTGACCATGGTTTGCAGTGCCGTCAGTGTTGTAGAAAGGAGCATGAATGTGAACCTCTCCATCGGCTGAAGGTAAGATTATTCTGCGACATGCGTTGCTGAGACACAGACCTTTTCTGATCAATCTTGATAGTGGTGGACTGGTGAAGAGTGGCAGCCAGCTGCGCTCCGAGAGATCGGTTTTGTCTATCAGATGGGACACCGAGGGGATGCGTGCCAGAGGCCGACCCAGGGGTTGTCGTCGCTGATGGTTATTGATAGATCGGGGCCCCATTTCCTAAACCTGAGGTATTGCGATTGCGGGAAGTATCCATTGAAAGGTGTGGAGGGGCGCTGGCAGCAAATTTTAACTAATGGATGGTACGCGTCGACGCTGAAACACGCAGGAGCTTGCACGACGTTCAGAATATGGCCCGAGGTCGAGGAGCAATAGAATATTCTAGGTAGTTCCAGAGTAGTGAGCAAGGTAGTGAGCGACTCGGACTTCGGTGTAAATTCTCGATTGGGAAAAAGCGGAGGGCGATACTGTGTCAAGGCAACAAAACCAAACATAGACCTATTCTACCTTACTTGTTCCACTGGGCGGGCCCAGTTATTTAATGCGGTTATTATCATGCGGGCGTTTCGTGTGATCCTGGAAACTTGCTTTACTCCTTCTCTCGACCATGGCTCGTGCGATGTTCACCTTTGGTCTGGACCAAGAAACGCACTGCGACACTCTTATTCGTATGGATGGCCACGACTCTGCGAGCTCGATGATCATGGGCGACCGCTCTATTTTGATATCGGACGACGGCACACGACAGGCGGAACATCTTCATAATATAGTCCATAAAAAACACCGCGTGCGGCTCCTTCCAAAACGTTTGAATGACTCATTGGCGACATGGATCCCGGTGAACGACAGTGGCTGCGAAGTTACAGAGGCGATGGACTCGATCTCCGGAGCTGCCACAGATGTACGCCCAGGTACCAAGCGCAAGAGGTACACCAGTTCGGTAGGCGGTCCTGTTTACTCTAAATATATATTAATGCTAAAAGGTGAATAGGACAACCCATGTCGGAATTCCCGGAGGTACAGGAGGCGTATCTGAACAGACTTTGCGCATTCACGGGCTGGGGTACTCGACGGCCATCCAGCGGTGTGCCCTTTGCGAGGAAGTGGTGGGCGTGAACGCCACGCCGGGGAGCGGCAAGCGGCGGTTTTTCAGATGCCAAGAATGTGGGGTATATCACCAGTGCATCGAATGCTGCCTGAAGCGGCATGAATTGAATCCCTTACACGTTGTCCAGGTAAGTGGATACAGTGTCAAATGCTTCACGGGTGACTGATTTTGGGACATCGACAGGAATGGAAAGGTGCTCATTGGGAGCGTGAGACCCTCAAGCAGATCGGCCTCATCTACCAGCTGGGCCACGAGGGCTTTCCGTGCAACTTCCCCGACCCAGTCATCCGCTCGCTAACAGTCATCGACACCAATCACATACACGAGATTCATTACAGATATTGTCGGTGCAGGCGGTCCGATACATGCAACAATCTCTCTCAGCTCATGCGCAACGCGTGGTATCCGGCTTCTAAGACGGACCCTGACACCGTGGCCACCTTCCGAGCGCTCGACCTGTTTCGCCTTTTGAACGTGGTGGGGATATGAATGCGAGAGACTTCATAACGGCTTTGGAACGACTCACCGATGGTATGGCGTCCACAGGAATGAAGTGGCTTCCGGTAAGCGTCGATTACCACAATGTTTGGGACTCTGAGTCGCTAATGTGCCCTTCAGGATTGCTACAAGGCTTTCTGCGAATGGCGCGGCAGTGGGCGTTTGCAGAGGGTGAGACGCGCGGGTCGAGCTTATGATCATGGCGGAATTCAGGCCACGAAGCCCGGGGAACTTACGGTGCGCTGCTGGGCCTGTCCCCACGATGGGCGAAACCTTCCGACCGACTGGCATTTGGTGGAGCCGCAATACCGGTTAGTGTATTTATTTCCTCGGTTAAAACATCCTTAATAGTAGGTACAGGTATCTGTATCGTCTCATCGTCGCTCTGGATGCCAATTTTAAGCTCAAGAATCGCATTCGCAAAAACAAGCACAACGATCCGTCCTTGGGACCGGGGTGGGGCGCTTTCGTAGAACCGACAGGATACAAGAACCATCTCCGCAAATACGTGGCCGAGAAGGATGTACGTCACTAGAGAAACCGTCGGATCGGCCTAACAAATTGAGCAGATCAGCACCTGTATTGCGTTCGCAGCCTTGACGCAGAAAGAAACTAGGAATACGGCAGGGCTGCGGGTCTCAGGTGTGGGTGGATGTGTCTGCGCTCGGCACGAGTGCATATGTCCGAACGGGCTGGGGGATCTTCAAAAAGGGGAACGGTATGTTTGAAATTCACTCATGATTCAATGTTCCGGCTGATCGTTGCTAGATATGCGAATATGGACTATATCCTCGTGTCTGCCTTGGCGGATGTCGATCTAATGGAGTACACAATTTCTTATGATATAGCTTGTCAATGGAGGAAAAATTTCAAAGAACGCATGGCAAAACTCCCCCTCGAGCTACAGCGCGACTTCGAGGACGTGGTGATGGAGTCGGGCCTGCCAGTCTGGCATGCTGTCGCGACGAGAACGATCTCAAGCTCATCCCAGGGGTCGGCAAGTGTGACGGAGAGGGAATCGAACGTTTGTGGGCGGGTTTGAATGGGTGTGCGTTCCAGACGAAGGAAATGTCGCTGGGAAATTGGGCTGATACCATTGAGGACAAGCTCGACTCCCACAACTTTTAAAAAAATCTCAGTCAAGGTCCGTGTTTGTGACCATTCATTCCTAGATCCTATCCTCACCATTAGTCCAGGTGATACTCTCCGACATCGACTGATTGTGGCGATCGTGGAGCGCGCACGTCAAGTCAACGCGTTCAAGGAGATCAACAAGACCATTCACGCGGATAAGCGGGCGGAATGGCAGGGGAAGATCGATACTTATCTTGCGGACCACAAAGCGCCTAACCCGTACGCGCTGAAGAGACAAGGTTCGCGTGGCCCACGCTATACTTCATTCTGTTGCTAAAGTATTTAAAGATGGACCTACGGAGGCAGATATCAGGCTCATGCTCAAGAAGGAGGAGCAGATGGCTGCGGCTCAGGGGCGGGTTCCTCTGCACGCGATGAGTGCGACTGCGTGCCTGACAGCAGGATTGCAATTGGAGGACGTGCAGTGAGTTCTTCTGGATATGGAGATGATATGGAGATGCGGCAAGCTGACGCGGCGGTTCACAGGCGACGCATCAAAGCAGAGACTGCTGCAGCAGAGCGGTTGACGGCAGACCGCCAGAGTCAAGTCGAGGAACACCGGCTGGCGTTCTTTGCCAAGCTGCGGCCGTTCCGTGCTCTTCAGCAAGTGTACACTCCAGGAGCGACACGAATGCTCGCGGCCGATGCGGAGGGCCGCAATGCTGATGCACCTGCCCCTGCTGCTGAGCACGTTCGTCTGTGGCTCCCGTCGGAGTTGCCGGCCCATGAGCGGGTGAAGGATGCCAAGGGAACGTCGCGGAAATGGAGGCGCAGTTACGGGAGTCGCAGTGCAGGGACGCCTTGTCCAACATTCGACTGAAGCTGCATTCGAAACAGCATCTCATTGCCTTCCGCAACGAGAACCTGGGGGCCAGATTAAGCAAACACGCTCGCACATGCTTGTTGATCATCTCGGAATGCGTGTCGATATTCATGCCCGGAAGTATACGGACGCGCATCAGGCCCTCATCATCCTGAAAGGTCCCGACTATGCGCCGCAACTCAAGAAGCTGGAAAAGGCGGATTTGAGGCTGGAGGCAGAGGCGGGTGTTAACGAGACAACGGCGGAGATGAGCGACCGGAATGCCGCCAAGACGCTACGCAAGATCGGAGGTCGGCCCTCGTGGGAAGCCGTGAAGACCAAGACTCCGACCTTGTCGTGGATCTGGACGGCGGGAGGGGCGCTGGATGATACGGAGCAGGATCTGCATGAATGTAAGTGATATTACATTGATTCTGTCATTTACTTAATCCTGTTTGTTGGACAGCGTTACGCGTGGAGTGGTCCAAGGCTAAGGCGCGGAAGACTCGATGGGAGGAGGAGGTGGAGTTATTGCGCGAGGAAATGCGACGCGTGCTTCGTTACCTTACCTGGGAGACGGAAACGTGGGAGGCGCGTGCTGCCGCGGCCGCGTGGATATCGCGGAAGATGCGCGCAGTGGCTGTGCGGATATGCGCTCGCGCAGGCTGCACGTTTCCTTGAGCTCGCGACCCACTTGCGCACCGGATGGAGCGTCTCTGTTGACGAGGCAACCAGCTCCGTGGTGGGTGAAAGCAGTGACAGCGACTTGGCGGACTTTACCTCACTGTTTGCGCAGAGTTCTTAGGTAGATGCAAGTATTCGATAATTCATTCGGCTCCGTACAAACACATTCTCTGCTGAGCGTTTTGCAGATGTGGAATGACACTAAGATTCGATTACGTCGGCCTGATTGATGACGGTATCGTCTGCTTGCCGAAGGAGATTGGTGCTCGGCATGTTGATTTGAGGCAAACAGAATTGTTCGTCCCAAAGTATCTATAAAGGGACGTTGGCAGGGCCTCCCGAATCCCCGAGAGTTTAGTGAGAGACTGCAAATTAGCAGGGGGAGCGCATTTGGCCAGGGGGGTGGCTAGCTCCAGGCGTATAGCCAAAAGGTGGCCCTGGCTGTATTCATGTCGTTACACTAAATACTACAGCTACGGGTGATACTCCTGCCCCGTGCTTCCCCAGCGCAGGGTGGTGGCGCCACTCGCGGCCTGGGCCTGGGCACAGCACGATGGGTTGAGTGAAGACCATGGGTCGACGCAGGGCGAGACAGACGAGGACTCTCTCTCGAGTTAAATACTTGTTGTTTTAGTCTGCGCCGTATCTCTTTTGTTTGTTTTTATATTATTGAAATCTAACGTGTGTCCTGGCTCCATTCCCTTGCATATATTTGAGCAAACCGCTGAATTCCCCGCATTTCCTTGACGTTAGGTCGAAAACATGTGTGTATCACGAAATCGTTACGGGTGTATCACGAACGCGCTACGGGTTTATCACGAACTTTGTATGGGACTTGAGCTAAGAATATTTTTACATGGCCTGTTCTCGCAGTATCAGGAAAATTAAAGTCGACCAGCTTGTTCTAGAGGTATTCTTTGTCCTACCTATGTTTTCTCTTTTTTTGGGAGCAGGAGTAGATATATAATATAGTAATATACTCGATCTCAAACGAGACCCAATTGACACTTGTGTACTCAACCAATTCTTGCTTCATCCCCTCATCATGTCAGACACCACTTCTGAAATTCCTCCTCCTCTCGAACCCGTCACTCAGTAAGTTGCCCCTGGTACGCTCTGCACACAGTCCCAGGCTGAGCGCGCCTGCTTTTAGCCAGAGAACCGGCAGACAAGCGCCCGCACGTTCTGCGGCAAATTTGGAGGCTCGCCGCAGAGCTTCCTCCAATTATCGCGATAGGTGAATTCTAACACCGCTTCAGCACGCTCCACCGCTCACCACCCCCTCCCGGCCCCACAGGAACTTGGAATTGGAACGGGAAAGGGCGCGTGTCAGGATGGCAGCGTATGTCCCCCCCCCCGCCGCAGATACCCGTCAGTCTCCTAAAGTCGCCTCCATTTTGTAGACTTTGCATGCACGTCTTGAACGACGACCGGATTACAGCGCTTTTCAGAATTATGCGGAAAACGTAAAATTTTCCCAGGCTGTTGTGGTCTTGTTTGGTCGGGACCCCAGAACCGCTCGCTTTTGGAGTTTCAAGATATGCTTGTTCTCGAGCTACCGTGTATGAGCTATTGGTGTATATGTAGTCTTGTAGTTATAAAGTGGCCGTTATAGTATGTAAATCAGTAATCAATGACCATTGCCACTGGTACGCAAGGCAGTCAGCGCTGCTGCAGCTTCTCCATCGCGGTCTTCAAAGTCGTCTTCTTCTTCAGGATCTTCGGCGGCGAAAACTGGACGATACCCGGGGGGAACAGGCACCCACGCATTACGGACAGGGCAACAATACCACGTGTTCTTGTCATTTGGGCCTGGGGATCCAGGGGAGAGGCGGGCACCATAGAGCCTTTGTGCGCCTCCATCCGGGTAACGTATCTCAAAAGAAACTTTCTGATTTTCTGGCGTGCTTGGCAGGTTTCCTCTGCCTGAAGCACCAGCCGCTGTCCCAACATCTGGAAAGGAGCTGGCTGCAGAACCACCAGCGCACTCACTATCAACTCTCTTTCGCTTGGCATCTGGACCATTCCACCACTGCTGGGCGCCGTTTTTAACCCGAATTACGTCTCCCTTGCTCATTCCGATGTCTTCCAAGGCTTGATTGTCCAAAAGATGCATGATGTCGGGACCGTAGCCGTTGCGACGCATGGGGGATATGAAAATGGAAGCATCAGCAACTCCCAGGTTTTTTTCCGCGTTGTGATGTTGACTGCGCCTCTGCTAGGTGCCGATAGGTGGTGGTGGTAAGGGCAAGTAGAGAGTGTTCGTCCTTGGGGGAGATAATGGTGTCGCTGCGCGAGACTGTGGTGGTAGTAAAATGTGTGTGGTTTATTTAGAGGATTTTGATACGCCCCAGAGAATATCTGGTCGTATGGTTCGCTATTCTAATGTACGGAGGAGAATCCGCCCAAAGTCTAGCCTTCCCTGAATTTTGTAACACGTCCCGTTCTACAATCCTGTCGAGGAGCGGACAACTGTTTAGATGCGATGCGGTTTCTGTTGTTATAAACGCTATGGGGCCGTTCTCGGTTCTTTTGTATACAGCTACCCTTGGTCCTCCGACCTCTTCTGGGTGCTTCGTGTGCTGGGAGGCCCTAAACTTGTTTTCAACGACTCCGCTCCTGTCTGCCGTTCCGTTCTTTCCAAGTCCGTTCCCTACTAAATTCTCTACAAATTGTCTTCTTCTTTCCGTTCGCAAGCTCTAGTGAGCGGAGTCGGCTTCTTGAGAGCTGCGATGAAGGTCGATACCCGTTCCGATCGATGCGAGCGGTCGGGGAGTTATACAACTCGAGTGGTGACTGGCGTGGTGCTCGAGATCACTGTTATGAAGAGCGGTCCGTACAGCGGCAGACAATCCAAGGGCGGCGGTTCGATGTTCTGCCAGGCGCAGCCCTGGAGACCTTGTTTTCGTAGTCGGCATACCCTGGTGAGCGGTACTTGCGTATCACTTAAGATGCGCTGGTAGTTTTAGATGGGAAAATTAGATGTCTTTATTCGTAGCAGCATCTCGTATTTATAGGAAATCGACCCTCTAGCACTGCCTTCTACACGTTCCTCTTGTCCTTCTCCGACTCATCGCATTCCGTTCCCTAAATTGGGAGCGCCGCATGCTCCTTTGACTGGTTCCATCCGTCTTTGTGACTCGAAAGAGGTTCCCGCTCCGTTCCTGAGCTGCGCGTGGGAAACCCGCTCGACGAACGCATGGCGCTCCAGTTTCCGCTCTCAATTCTTCATTCCTGGAAGCTGTGCACGAATTCTCCGCTCGCCGAACGCGTGCTCCTTCAGTCGGGAAGTATTTCCGCTCTCAAATCCCTGTTCCTGGAGGCTATGTGCGAGATTTCCGCTCATTGGACACATGCTCCTTGTGTCGGGAACGATTTCCGCTCCTAGTTCCACGTTCCAGATCCTATGCGCAAGTTTTCCGTTCCTTAGATCTCGTCTTGGTCGGCTGTTCTTCCCTGATCTTATTCTCCTTATTCGTTTTGTTGGTCCTCCTCCTGACTTGAACGACCTATCCCTTCTTGAAGGCCGCTCCACGAGCTTCATAACCATATCCTACTCGATTTTATTTCGTTCGGCGCCTGGCTCAGCTGAGCGAGGCGAGGCGGAGGTGAGGCGAGGCGGAGGTGGAGCGCGAGGCGGTGGTGAAGCGCGAGGCGGCGGTGAAGCGCGAGCGGAAGAACCAAGGGGGCACGCAGAGTCGGAAAGTGCGGGCGCAGCGGGAAAACACAGGCAGAAAACAGAAGGCGGCTGCGGGAGAAACAGAGTGCGCAAAAGTCGGGCGCGCGGCGTCGCAAAGTCGGGCGCGCGGCGTCGCAAAGTCGGGCGTGCAGAGTCGCAAAGTCGGGCACGCAGCGGGAAAACACAGGGCGAAGTCGGGGTCGCAAAACGGTGGCGCGCGTGTGAGCGGGACAACACAGGGCACGCAGAGTCGCAAAATCGGCGAGCGGCGTTGTATGTCAATCTTCTACGCACGGCGTTCGCTTTCTTCCTTGGGCTTGCGTTTAAGTCGGCGAACGCAAAGTCGGCGAGCGGCGTTTGCAGATAAGCAATATTTACGCGTGCCGTTCCGCTTTCTTTCTTGCGCGCGCGTTTAATGGTTGGCCAATTTGCTGTAGTGCGTGCAGGGTCGGGATCCGTTTTATGTGAGTGCCATGTGTAAGGCGTCGGATCGGGAATGTGCTCTGTCCTTATTTGGCGAAGCCGTTTCCACTTTGTATGTGCCGTTCCAGAGCGATCACAAAGTGATGGCTCACAGCGTGCTCAAGAAATCGAGGGAGCTTCGTGGGAGTAGGACGTGCTGGAGAATCAATGATGGCCGGTGCGCGTCTCGGTGGGGTCGCTTCTTGTTGGCGCAATGGAATAGAGGTGCCGCCTTGGACGAGTGCTGTGATCATGTTTGCGATATGCCCAACATCGCTAACGTTAGATCCGGGGGTTTGATTGACACCTGCGGCAATCCGCATGGGATGAAGCGCAACTTTGCGCTTCGCAGGATCAAACCCTTTGACAGAGCTGGGAGGGGTCTTGAAGGTTGCCTCTCCATCGTACTGATTGACCATTCAATTAGCAAAGGAAACAGAGTTCAGAAGAAACTGACCATCGCTCGACACCATTCTTTCATAAGTTGAGGAGTCAACAGATAAGATTCGCCAGTATCTGGATCTATGTAGGTGTAGCCGGCATCGTGATCATTCTGATACTCCTTTTCAAGCTTCCTACGGAGTCGGGCAAGCTCTCTTTCAACGTCTGACAGACCATTACTGTCATAGAGGCCAGGATCATCACCGTGAACATCCTCATCATCGCTCCCACGGTTGAATCCGCGCTATTGGACTTTCAATAAAAGACTGGGTATAGTTTGAATTCCGCCATACCCCACTCCAACGCTTCTGAATTTCCGCCATGTCAACAAAGATCGTCATTTTGGGGGGTAAAGATTCGAGAATGTCCTTGGCAAGATCATTGTATTCATCGAAGTTCTCGATGTCAACTGCGTCTGACTTCCTAATTCCCAAATTATCATATTGGTTTCAACACTGCAAACACTGGAAACACTCACTTCACGGACGGAAGTTGAACCTTGATGCTATATGTCATTTTTTCCGTGATGTTGTACTTGTCCTCGCTGTGCTTGGCAAGAATTGTTTTGAGAAGAGCGAGATAATTGGCCTCAGTGGCCTCGAAGACGTGCATAAATTCCTTTGTTTTGGTCTCCTTTTTTTCTTTCGGCTTGGATTTGGCCTTTGCACCGGATGCAGCTCCAAGACCAGGAACAATTGAGTGGTGCGTAACATGAGCTGAGATCTTAGCGGAATGCTGGAGGGTATCGGGGTCTGGAGTGCCAACAGGTGCGGACGACATAGTGGTAAACGAAAAACTGCGGAGTTTGAAATGAGAAATCCCACGGAGACAACTTGCCTGCACACACAACATGGATATCGAACAGCTGCAGATTTTTTTGAGTGCATGTGGCATTGACATTCCCTTGACAAGCCTAGGGCAATATCTTGACCGCAATGAAGAAATTCGGGTTAATTCATTCAAAAACACAAATACATGCACTGACACTTTACAAGTCCGTTGTGAATGGAGAAAACCGAGCCATGTTCATCCAGAGTGTTGCTGGACATTCAATTGTATTCATGGATGTTCCGGTTCCGAGTCATACAAGAAATGAACGCCAAAAATTGAACCAAGTGTTTCAGCGGGGACAGCGCTACAGTACGTCGCAAATTATCTACAGATTGGATACCTACCCAGTGTTTTTACCCTTCATTCAGCTATACAACATATCCCGAAGCACGAAAATAACCCCATGCCTTGTCCGGAGTAATGCTACGGCATGCGCGGTCAATCAAACTAAGACCCGAGTTTTTCCAGTGACGACGAAGAAATGATTTGATTGCAGAAAATGCTTGCTCGATTGGGTTGAAGTCAGGAGAGTACGGAGGCAAGAAAACAAGCTTGCATTCTTCACAGAAGTTAGGGTATATCAATTGGACTGAAATGCAAACACATACGAGCTTGATCTTCCACAAGAACACGGATCTCTTCTGCATGATGAATGCTACAGTTGTCAAGCACAAGAACACTACGCAGCCCGGGGTATGGGTTGGTGAGCGGAATCTATGTCATAACATCAGTATAAGTCAGAAACACGGGTAAGTTAACACACCACATGTTCTTCGAGGAATGAAAGAAAGTGTTCTGTATTCAGAGCCCTCAATAACATCATGGGCTATAATTCCATCCAAAGTAATGACCGGGAGGATGGAGTATCGCTTCCCACGGATGAACACCCGGCGCTGAATACACCGCCGACCCTTCAAAGACCACCCTCTTGTACGGCCCGTTGTGCGGTCATTTTTGGCGGCCTCATCAACAAACATGAGCATGTTCGGATCTGGCGCGATGTCCGCCATTTTATTCATGAAAGCAGAACGGAGGAGATCATTGCGCTCCAGAGCACGGACGGAGACACATTTCCGTGTAAAATGAAGTCGGCGGAGAGTGCGGAAGAGGGTTGTTAGAGAAACATCAACATTGCGCTGGACACGTAATTTTTCCTGGAGTTCATCCAAGTAAATAGTATGATACTGCTCTAGAACAGCCTCAATAAACTTTATATCCACTGGGTTGAGAAGTCGGGGACGCCCGGGGTGGCGTGCACGCGTGTTGTGTGATCCCATGGTATAGCGGTCAAGAGTGGAGTATACAAGAGTCTTCTTTATGCCAAGAAGTCAGCAGATTTCGACAACTGACAGTTCCTGCTCGAAGAACAGGACTGGGATACAGTCTTTGAGGTCCTTCGAGACAGTGCGTGGTGGCATGGTTCAACAGAAATGTAAACAAGCGGTTCTGGGGTCCCAACCAAACAAAACCAAACAGCCTGGAAAATTTTACGTTTTCCACATAATTCTGAAAAGCGCTGTAAGGAAATGCATGCCAAGTGTGCTCGGGAATCCGGCGCTGGGTATCGTGCCCGGTACGTCTTCTTTTCGCATTCTGCTTGCACCTTTTCACTAACCGGAATTTGGTCTCTTTCTCTCTTTCTCCGTGACTTCTGTCTGGTTCTTACAGCAAAGCCCACCAGCTGGCGCAGGATCAATGCGACAGGCATCAGGAGTGCGTACCCTTTCAATTCTGTCAACAACTGACTCATCCAGCTGCACAGAGCTTATTGCGATAAGCATGGAACAAAGGCCTGGATTGTTCGCACTGCCAAACATCGAGGGCGGGCTGCCACGGAGGCGCAACACGGCGACCCTCAACAAGCTGCGGCCGGTGAGCGCATGGTCATCCTCACTGCCAGGCAGTGCCACCACTTGCATCGGCAGCGCATGCAAGAAGAGGCCGAAATATTGGCCCGAGAGATTGTGTGGCGCCACGAGGTGAGGCTTGCATATGCCGGGAGAGGTCCCGCCGTCGTGGCCCCCAAAATCTAGGACCTGCAATCTCTCAATTGAATACTTACCTTGTTTGTGTGCTCATTTGTTTATGAAATCTATATATTGCTCGAAATACGCCAACTTGAGCGACGTGAAAATTGTGTTGCACCGAGGTATTTAAAGCTGCGAACAGGAAAAGATTAATACACGAGAAATTTTTTTTTTGGGGGGCCGTGCATGTGGGAACGCATGGTATACACACACGAGTCACACCTCTGTGACATCTTGTTTCTCTTCATGCTCCCACCGCGACCTCACACTCGCCCACCTTGCTCGCCGGCCCTTTTCACCCCCGGCAATATTGACTTGAATGCACACTCCCAGAGGGCCGCCTTGAAGTTTTACATTGTCTTCGAAGGCCACCTGCGAGGAATTTTCACGGAAGAGTCAGTAGCGATAAGCTTTGGGGAAGAACGAGCTGATACAAAATGAATAAAGGCATGAAGCTCATCTGCGGGTCAATGGGGTGTCCAACGGCACCTGGCAAAAGGCGAAAACGTGGGATGATGCGCTCGCGATATGGGACGAGCTCTGCGCCCGACATCACGGAGACGGCTGTCCGGTTGTCGAGATACCGAGCCCTCCTGATTCCCCACCACGGCGGCGTGCTCCCTCGACTCCCACTTTGCCCTGTGCTGCTGCAACCCCGCCTTCTTCCACTTCCAGTGCGCGACCGTGCACACTTGCAATCACAATTAATGTATCAACTTCTGTTTGCCTCGTCCGCCGATCCTCAGCAGTCCCTCCAACGACGCCCCGTTCACGTACCGTGACCAGCACATCGAGCCTTACCAGCGGAACGACCCGAACGATTTCTCCCTGGACGCAAGGCCACCGTGCACGTGATGATGGTCGCGATCTGGATGAAACGATGGCTCGCTTAAATTTGGTGGATGATTTCTCTGCAACAGGTTTGGAGGGTGAGGGCGGGGGCAATCCCGAGTAAATTTTTGGTGCACAATTACAATGAGTCGTTTGGCCTGCAGCGCGAGAGCAATAAATACAAAGCAAGAAATCTAAGAGAACTTTGAACAAGCGAAATCGACGAATGCACTTCCACCCACGTGTAGCACTGGCATGATGGATATACTGAGATAATGATAAGATGAGTGAGTGGTCATTGAGCAGAGTAAAATGGACGCACCGTAGAATAGAATGTCAAAACTTGGAGGCGGCTTTCTTCATTATTTATAAGTGACGTTCGTTTTCGACCAAGGTTCCCGTACCTTTTTGGCAAAAGAAAATTCTGTACCTTGTGGTCAAAATATTGTGGAGGCGGACGATCAATCACACTGCGATGTGACCATTTGTTACCAGGCGTAGTCCAAATTTCTCCAATTTCTTTGCTGCGAATTCATGACTGACCTGAAAAATGTCAGCCAACGCCAACGACAAAATGCCGAAAAAACGCGGCAAGCGGGGTGATTTCCAAGGACTTCGCCTCGAGTTTTTGACAGTGAATCAGGAACGGTACGGCGAGGCGTCGAAGAAGTCGAAGACCCCGGAGTTTTGGCGGAGGCTATTCAAAGTGTACTGGCGACATTTCCACTGGTGCCTGGCCTTCTCTGAGGACCCGAGGAGGGGGGAAGATGCAGAACCCATCGAAGCAATAGCGCCCCTCGAGGAGCCTGAGGTGGAGGTCGCGGGGGTCCGAGAGTCTGAGCGATTCGGACACAGAGGCCAAAAAGAAAGTCGTGCAGGCGATCGAGAGGGTAAGTTACGCGTTATTTTGGTGTCCGTCGCGCGAACTCGTGCTGAGTCGTGGTCTGGGACGTCGAGTTGTGTCCTTTGCGTCTCATTTCAAAAAAGTTCACGTGCTAATGGACCGTTTGCGTTTGCAGAAGATCAAGAGTTGGTACAATTACAGACGTACCTCGACCGGTCTGGCGGGAAATCTGTTTGCGACGCTGCTGAAGAGTCTCCGTCTGCCCGATTTGGCACCTCCAAGGCACATACCATACTACCAGTTCTACATGCAGCACCCGGAGTTCAGAACCCAGGTGCAAGAAGAATTCCTGGTGCAGGGATATGGGGAGCGGGCGGTGTCGCTTCACATCAGCCTCCGCTGCAAGGTTGTGCAAGATATGCTTGCTGACGAAAGTGCGGAGGTGAAGGCCAGAATTAAAGAGGGGGGCAGAAGAGCACCGAGAGCTGCTAGCAGAGCACAATGCAGCCGGGGAGGGATTGCCGTCTGTGAAAGAGGAGGATCAAGCGCTGTAAGACCATCTGTGTCACTGAGAATAGAACAGCGCTAATTTTGATTTGCCAGCGCACGCTCCGTCATAACGCTGCTGCTCTCGTCATTGCGTGAGTACACCGGGTACTCCTTCACTTTGCTTGCTGGTCGCGTCGACCAAACTGGTTCAAAGCCAGAGTTCCAAGTCACAGGGTACATCTGTGAGAATAATCCCATGGGACGCCAAAACTGACAGGATGTGTAGGTTGCATGCCAGGACGGCAAAGACGTGATATTCCCTGTGTGGGACCCCAAAGTGTACAAGGTGACACTCAGCCTGTTCACTAAGTTTGTGTGGGCTGCAGGTAAGCAAATCAATTTGTAAAACGAGGACTTTGACGTCTAAGCATCTCGCAGATCATTCTGCGCTATATGACAACTCCAACAACTGCGGGAGGAGGGAGCAACTACGACAGGCGCCACGACTACGACTAATACAACCGACCCTCCCCCCGACCTTGGCCCCGACGTCGACGACCTCCCGCAAGCTTTAATCTCCCTGCTGTCAACCACAGAACGCGACCCTCCTGAAAACAATGGGGACCGCACGGATTCCAATGCGCTGCCAGTGACCCAAGCCACCCAGCCCGCGTGCATCCTTGATCTGTTGCTGGAGCGCCAGATCGCTGCAATTGAGGACCCCGAGGAACGCGGTAGATGGCGCCGCGAGCTCATGTGCATGAATGCGTACAACCTGTTACGCGAAACAAATATAGCAAGAAATAAGGAGCTGCTCGTGAGCATGGGCCTCCACAAGAGCTTCGACGAGATGATGGGAACCGGGAAGAAGTGCAAGGCAGCGGGGGGAGGGCAGAAAAAAAGGGGAGCACAGGCGCAGGAGAAAGACAGCGGGGAGGACGAAGCAAATAGCGAGGAGGAGGAGGAGGAATCCGACAGCCAGCTTGCACCTCGTGCACTGCGTCCAGTCCGTGCTGTGACGCAGAAGACGAGTGCTGCTGCCTCAGCAACACCTTCGAAAACCTGGAAGGAAGATCGCGCGCAACTCGAGACGACAGATTTGGGAGATGCATTCAAGGGGCTAGTAAACAGTTGGTGGGATTACGAGAGTGGGAAAGGCTTTGTTGCCCAGGTACGTGCCTTTTGGGCCTCAATCTGGAGTTACTGATTCATGAATATACACACCAGATAAAGCAAAATCCTGACTTAGGTCAAGATGTCAGCTGAGTGTGGAAAAATCAGTGGACAAATCAAAACCTGTAGATGGTTGATCTTTTGATTTGGTGCGAAACTGTTATGGAAGAAGTTGCAATCAGCAACACTGTCGAAACCTAGGGCTTGGTTCTTTGTCAGCAAATTATGAAAGGACTACTGCAAGTTTCTCTTTCAGCAGGTGTATTAACATAGGTCAATACCTTTTCTTTCTGAAATTTACAATAGTGTTTGTTTCAAACGGGGTATTAACCTAGGTCAATACGCCACTTGAAACAAAGACTTTTGTAAATTTCGGAAAGAAAAAGTATTGACCTAGGTCAATATGCCTACTGAAAGAGGAACTTGCGGCAGTTCTTTCATAATCGGCTGACAACAAAGAAACCTTTAGGTTTTGAAAGTGCAGTCGATTGGGGCTTTTTCCGTGGCAGTTTCGCACCAAATCAAAGGATCAACTATCTACAAGTTTTGATTTGTCCACTGATTTGTCTACTCTCAGCTAACATCTTGACCTATGTCAAGATTTTGCACTATCCGGTGTGTATATGCTCTGCAAACAGGGGAAAGCCATGGGCAGCAAGAAGCGGCCGACACAGGTTAAAGAGTGGGTGGGTAGGGCGCACAAGGCATCCTATACGCCTTACATCGCGGACGCGGCCCAATTCGGGCGCCAGTGGGAGGCGTGGTGGATCGAGATCAACCCCATGTGGCGCCAGACAGATCTCCCAATGGGGAGGTTTACGGATGGTGCATGGGATACGCTCGACGTTCCAGGACGGAACGGCTTTCTGAACATCCTGATGTGCTTGAAGTGGTGGGGCGACATGCTGGGGCCTGAGGAGGCGGAGAAATCCAAGGAGTGGATGGAGGCGGTGACAGATGTAACATGGGCCCTGGACAGGCTAAATGGGTAGGCCGTCAACGCGCTGAAGAAACTGAAGATGTGCTGATTACCATTTTAGGAAACCGGTGCATTTGACCGCGACTACGGGCAACGTCGCAATGCTGGGCGCCGCCATTGTCGGTCCCACCGGGATATCCCCAGAATCCCATTCCAACGCCGCAGCCGCCCCAACGGCCGCGCCAGAACCCGCTGCCACCGAAACAAAGGGGGGAATCCCCGTTTCGCCCTGAACCGCTGCCGCCACCGGAGACGAGCAGCACAATAGGAAGGGAACCCCCTCCAACGCGCTGCACAACCAGGTCAAGCGCCCACGAGCACGGGGGCCGGTAATATCCCCAGTGCCGGTGCGGGGGTTCCTGGGCCTCTTGGTGACGGCGGCGGCTTTCTGGCTGTACCCATGGGTATTGCCATAGACCCCATGCAGGCAGGGGATGGCGCCGACGATGTTCCCATGCCCCCCACGATGCGCACCCTGCCCCCGACACGCGCGCCGCCGTGGTGTGTAATCCCGCCCCTGGCAGCGCCCTGAGCCCCCATAACGCTGGGACTGCACCCCCGGTGGCCGATCAACGTAGATGGCCCAGCGGCGTTCCAGAGGGTGGGTTTTCAGAAGAAGAACTGAAGGAAATGGAGGATGATGCCGAGGCGGATATGGACGTGGACTAGTGTTGCCACGACTTAGGCTTGGGGGGCTTCAAGTCAACTTAACGAAGGCGACTTGAGTCAAGTCGAGTCAGACCCCAGACTTGACACGACTTCGAAGTCGATGGAAGTCAACTTGGAGCCACTCAAGTAGACTTGAGTCGAGTCTCAGAACTGAAAATCTTCCAAAACCCCTGTACTGGGTTTACAACACCAGAATGTCCCGGATTTCGCCATGGACGATGGTTGTTCAGTTGAGTTTGGTCGTGATTGTCGGTCAATGATGGAATCGACGAAATGATGATGTACAACTCTGTCCTAACGACCAACTAACAGCTCGAGTGTTTACATATCGAAATCAATGAGGTCTGATAAGATCTGCATGGCCTGCCTCGCCATCGGTGTTACACAGCGACTTCAAACTCTAGTGAATATCTAATACAACTTGCGACGCTTTCTCGGGGACAAACTCAGACCTGCCGCCACCAAATCCCTGTCAGCTGAGTGCCTTTTCTTCCACTTTTCACCTATTTCCAAGTCCGTCGCATTTTCCTTCTCCACTGTCGACTGGATATTCGGCTGCATCTTCGCAACTTGCCCTTTCACCGCTGCCAGAGTGTTCGTTGCAAGGCCCTTCTTTTCCTTGCCCCGAGATTTGAGCTTTGCTGTCGCAACTCCGAGTGCATAGCGATGGTGATAGAAATGAGGCAGGCGAGGGTAGTACATGACCCTGTCAAGAACATAAAACACATCAGCAGAACCCTTCACACTCAACCAAATAAAAAAGGATATTACACATCATCTCCTCGTCCCTTAGTACGGCGTGCGATGCCACAGTAATCGAGAGGCCCAACGGTAAAATTCTGAGTGAAATTGCTGATATAGGTCAACAAGGCACCATCGCGAGCAGAGGGATTGCATTGTTGCATAGGGGTGGGTTTCGGAACAAGAGATGGACTGGCTTTGGCCTTGGAGGTTTCTGAACTTTACCCTTCTTTCCTGGTGCAACTGCCTCCTCGATCTGCTCCATTTTTGGCGTCCGTGGTGGTCTGGCTCGCGGAATCGGAGCTGAATTGTCGGAGAATGTCGGAATCACAGACCAGATATCAGGGTTAGCGGCGTGCGCAATAGAGGATAGTGACAGGATGAGATGCACACAGGTCACTCTTATTGGCGTGGAATAGGTAGGTGTAGGCAGAGAGATGAAGCCAGGATGTGCTCATTTCTGGCGAAACTTTGGAAAATTGGTTCAGCTTCAATTGATAGAACGAATGATCTGATTTGATATGAACTTGAGATATTCGAATAAAACCTTGCAAGAGTGTTGTTGCTTGACAAACACGCAACTGGCAGACCCGCATCGAAGTGGAGTTTGGTCCACAGCTCTTCACCAAAAATCAGATTACCGAGCTTGATGTCCTCGCATTCAAGGGCATGACGAATGAGCTCAGGTTCGAACACGTCGAATGGGCCTGTTGCAGTGCATTTCTTCACCTAGAGTGGGTCTTCGCAATCACAGACGGCCTATTAATTGATTCAGCCAACGATACATTTCAAGAGGAAAGAAAGCGAGGAAAGCATACCTTGAAGTTCACAAGTAGGCCATGGAGGCGAGCACTAACATAAGAACATTCTTTCCCATACACATGGAGGCGCTCGCTGTAGAGAAGACGATGTTCCTTGCGGACGCAAATTACATGTCCACAAGGAATCGTTGGACAACTGTCCTTTGAAATAAATAAATAAATGGCCAGCCCAGACGAAGATGTCAGCCTCACCACAGTGTCGTATGGGCCTTTTTTGCAAAGTGATAGAAAGCACCGCACAGTCGAGCCGTTTGGGATGGAGAGTCGAATACCTCTGCTTCAGTGAGGTAAGGTGATAGACCTGAGATTTGGAATGAGAAGGCAGCCTTTACGAGACGAGAACATTGGCACTTACCTGCCATATGCCATAATTCCGAGATAGTGTAGACACCAGCCCCAGCAAAAATTTCGGAGCTGTTGCGGACAAGGGTCATTGCATTTGAGGCACGGTTCGACTGCCGGGTACGTCTATCTGTCACCCTTTCGACCACATTGTCCTAGAAGCGAGGAAATTCAAGGTAGACATCCGGACGACCAGCAAGGGTAAGATGGTCCTCATACCAATAGAGCTGCAAAGAGTTAAAAGATAGATTGTGAAGCAGGTTGAGAAGGCTTGCCTGAATCAAGAAGTCAAGCGTCAGAAAAGAGAGCACATGATGTTAAAATTCAAAAGCAATTCCGACTTTGAAGCCTCGATCGCTCCGGCTAACCATACATATCACTTCATCCCAGTCCAATTTATTGAACTCTTGGCTGACAGTGTGCTTCAGAAATTGCACCTGGGAGACTACTTAGAGGGAATGGGATTCCAGGACAAGGATTCAGCATACCTGGCACCAATAGGTCTGTGATTCACCATCACAGAACTTCAATAGAATATTTCTGGGATGTGTTTCTGCTTCCAACAAGACCAAGCCTCGCTCTGAGATAGGCACAGGAGGATCATCAGGATCTGTAGCATATAGCGGTGGATAGACAGGTGTTTGGGAGTCACAAGATACCCTGAGAATAGTTGAGGATGATTCCAGAGTATAGACATGGCCCAGATTCGCTCTGGAGCCAGGGGGATAAGACAAGGATTCCTCTATAGTGGCATCAGCCTGGATGATTTTGACCCCAAGAAAGCCTGCAGGCTGATCAAAGATGAATTGTTCAGTCAGATTAACACCCTCTGGAAGCTCGGGCATTGACATGATGTGAGTGGAATAAACAAGTTCGGATTTGTGACAGCGTGACAGAATGCCCGCAACAAAGTGAATGTACGACTCCGAGGATGATGGCACATAATTGTAGGAATCCAAAACCTTCTATTTTATGTTTAGAAACATCCCTTCTACTCAGATTATATTCATTTAACAGCCCAGGAGAGCTCTGGGCTGAACTTCCTCCAAGCAAGTATCAACAGAAGTCGTTCTAGAGTGCGGGATTGCGAGTGATGGCACACAGTCGTAAGAGGCCAAAGTGTTCTATCTCATGTTTAAAAACATCCCTTCTACTCAGATTAGATTCATTTAACAGCCCAGAGAGCCTGAGCTCTTTGGACCAGAGCTTGATCTAATAACAAATATCAACCAAAGTCGTTCTGGAGTGCAGGATTGTGAGTCCTGGCACAAATTCCTAGGAGGCCAAAACCCTCCACTTGTGTGTAGAAGCATCCTTCCTATTCAGATTAGATTCATTTAACAGTCCATGATAATTCCGGGTCATTCTGTCTGTCCAGGAAATCAAATCTAGTGCCGCATTCCAGCATTTCAAATACGAAGGTAGTAAAGTGCAATAGTCAACTCATCCACTATACTATCTTCTTCAGTAGTCAGAATATGAAGATCCACGCTGAAACTGCACCAATGCCCTGCTGATGGAAGCACTTCAAATGCTGAAGTTCAATTACAAAAAATCACGACTTAATTTCATGTCTGACTGGCAAACAGTTACCATTCCTGACGAGGAGGACTGGCTTCGCATTTTAGCTTCCAAGGGTGATGGTGACACAGAGGACACTTGGCGGGAAATTTCTGACAGCTGTGAGTTGGCAGATGGCGCGACACATGTGGATATGCCAGAGGAAGCTGGATTCTCATAAACATCTACCATTTGTCAATTGTAAGCTACCATACCCTATGCTACACACATTGTACAATATTTTTGGGGAAAAACATCATCGACTTGATCGACTCGAGTCGACTTAAGTGGCTTCAAGTGACTTGGTGTCCCTAAGTCAAGTCGAGTCGAGTCGACGGTGCTTTTAAGTCGTGACTCAACTTAGCGAGTCGCGGCAACACTAATGTGGACGATGACAGCAGCGGCGCAGGGGTGGGGGAACGGCTGGATTTGGATGAGGACATGATAGCGTAGTGAATGGGTCATCTGGACGTTGTGATGATGACTGCGCCTCTGCTAGGTGCCGATGAGTGGTGGTGGTAAGGGCAAGTAGAGAGTGTTTGTCCTTGGGGGAGATAATGGTGTCGCTGCGCGAGACTGTGGTGGTAGTAAAATGTGTGTGGTTTATTTAGAGGATTTTGATACGCCCCAGAGAATATCTGGTCGTACGGTTCGCTATTCTAATGTACGGAGGAGAATCCGCCCAAAGTCTAGCCTTCCCTGAATTTTGTAACACGTCCCGTTCTACAATCCTGTCGAGGAGCGGACAACTGTTCAGATGCGATGCGGTTTCCGTTGTTATAAACGCTATGGGGCCGTTCTCGGTTCTTTTGTATACAGCTACCCTTGGTCCTTCGACCTCTTCTGGGTGCTTCGTGCGCTGGGAGGCCCTAAACTTGTTTTCAACGACTCCGCTCCCATCTGCCGTTCCGTTCTTTCCAAGTCCGTTCCCTACTAAATTCTCTACAAATCGTCTTCTTCTTTCCGTTCGCAAGTTCTATCGAGCGGAGTCGGCTTCTTGAGAGCGGCGATGAAGGTCGATACCCGTTCCGTTCGATGTGAGCGGTCAGCGAGTTATACAACTCGAGTGGTGACTGGCGTGGTGCTCGAGATCACTGTTATGAAGAGCGGTCCGTACAGCGGCGGACAATCCAAGGGCGGTGGTTCGATGTTCTGCCAGGCGCAGCCCTGGAGACCTTGTTTTCGTAGTCGGCGTACCCTGGTGAGCGGTACTTGTGTATCACTTAAGATGCGCTGGTAGTTTTAGATGGGAAAATTAGATGTCTTTATTCGTAGCAGCGTCTCGTATTTATAGGAAATCGACCCTCTAGCACTGCCTTCTACACGTTCCTCTTGTCCTTCTCCGACTCATCGCATTCCGTTCCCTAAATTGGGAGCGCCACATGCTCCTTTGACTGGTTCCGTCCGTCTTCGTGACTCGAAAGAGGTTCCCGCTCCATTCCTGAGCTGCGCGTGGGGAACCCGCTCGTCGAACGCATGGCGCTCCAGTTTCCGCTCTCAATTCTTCATTCCTGGAAGCTGTGCGCGAATTCTCCGCTCGCCGAACGCGTGCTCCTTCAGTCGGGAAGTATTTCCGCTCTCAAATCCCTGTTCCTGGAGGCTATGTGCGAGATTTCCGCTCATTGGACACATGCTCCTTGTGTCGGGAACGATTTCCGCTCCTAGTTCCACGTTCTAGATCCTATGCACGAGTTTTCCGTTCCTTAGATCTCGTCTTGGTCGGCCGTTCTTCCCTGATCTTATTCTCCTTATTCGTTTTGTCGGTCCTCCTCCCGACTTGAACGTCCTATTCCTTTTTGAAGGCCGCTCCACGAGCTTCCTAACCATACCCTACTTGATTTTATTTCGTTCGGCGCCTGGCTTGGCTTCGCCGGCGAGGTGGAGCCGAGCGGGCAGAGCCGAGCGGGCGGAGCCAAGCGAGGCAAAGCGGAGCGAGGCAAAGCGGAGCGAGGCGAAGCGGAGGGAGGCAAAGCGGAGGGAGGCGAGGCGGAGGTGGAGCGCGAGGCGGAGGTGGAGCGCGAGGCGGAGGTGGAGCACGAGGCGGCGGTGAAGCGCGAGCGGGAGTACCAAGGGGGCACGCAGAGTCGGGGTCACAAACGGCAGCGCGCGTGCGAGCGGGTTTCCAAAGTCGGCGAGCGGCCGTTGTATTCTTCCTTGGGCGTGCGTTTGAGTTGTCGATCGTGAAGTCGGCGAGCGGCGTTGCAGATAATCGATATCTACGCGCGCCGTTCCGCTTTCTTTCTTCGCGTGTTCTTTCTTGCGCGCGCGTTTAGTGTCGGAAAGTGGGCGAGCGGCGTTGCAGATAATCTATATTTACGTGCCGTTCCGCTTTCTTGCGCACGCGTTCCAAAGTCGGCGAGCGGCGTTGCAGATAATCAATATTTACGCGTGCCGTTCTGCTTTCTTTTCTTCGTGTGTTTAATGGTTGGCCAATTTTGCTGTAGTGCGTGCGGGGTCGGGATCCGTTTTATGTGAGTGCCATGTGTAAGGCATCGGATCGGGGATGTGCTCTGCCTTATTTGGGGAAGCCGTTTCCGCTTCGTATTGCCGTTCCAGAGCGATCACAAAGTGATGGCTCACAACGTGCCGCTGTGATGCCCACCCACCGCCCAGGGCGGGTATTCAGCTATTGTTTTTCAGCCCCTGTATTTGTAATAATAATGTCACGTGTTGTTTTTGCTCCTCGGTGGTTCAGCAACAACCATCAGCAGAGAAATTCGAGGTTCGCCGGCGTCGCTTATGGACACATCAACGCGCAAACGGGGCGCTGACACATGCACAAGGCAGTGTGGCAAGCCTCCAGAGATAATACATTAAACCCTTGGGCAAGGCCCACCATTATCCTGAGTGTATGAGCTGTGAACGCTTCAAGGACTGCGAGGCGGAAGTCCGCTGTGAGGCTGGTGCTTGTGCTACGCTGAGACGGCGCAACACCAAATGCACGTCCTCTAGCTATTTTTGCGCTTATAAACACATCATAAAAGGCGCAAGGTAGTTTCAGTGCTATACAAATATATCTGTATACCTGGCTCTGTTAGGTGATATAAAGGAGAGTCAGAGCGAGCTCCGACTACTGACTGTAGTATCCAGAGCACGACCGCGGTGACGCCGCGGCGTGTTGTACTCTGAATACACTACCAAGGAGATATACCCATAACTGCCTATAACCTAGTCAAGGGATTTATTCCTATAAAAGCGACCCAGAGACTGCATAGATGAAGTGGCGAACTTAACATGTTGCGCGTACATTAAACTGCGTAGGAGAGCGCCGCGGTGCCACCGCGGCGCCTCTCTGCCAAAGACATATTGTGTTAACGGTTACATTATGGAGGAAAGCGGCCGCAGCTACCGCGGCGTCCCATAACTGTGTAAACCTACCGCGGAGCCTACTAACGGGCCGCGGTCGAGCATAGACCCATTTTACCCTAAGACAGGGAACTGCCAAAGCGATCGGACGATCACGTGGCGCCGCGGCGCGACGCGACCTGTCAAATCAAAGACACACAAGTCCTAATTCGGATTCTAACGATCGGATTCAGGCACTCCGGTACTTCGCGGGCCAAGCACTGCCCGCGGCCGGATCCACCAAAGACAAGCACGAGGAGGAATGTATTGAAAAGGCTGGGTTCAACCCCAGGCCGGCGGCATCGTACTGCGGGTGCGGAAGGCACCGCGGTATTGCCAATATACCAAATATAGACCGCGGGGGTCAAAACCGACGATCTCCCGGCACCAAGAGCATGCGGATCGACGAAGAACCACGAGGGAACGAACCTACATGACCAAGCACCACATCTCAGTTACCATATCTAGTTTATCTCCTTTCGTTTGTACTATTACTATAAAAGCAGCCTGTAGAACCCGCATACAGCCAGTTCATCGCACCGTCTATCGGCGTGGGTGTCCTCAGGCATATTTCGCGGAGATTCGTTTACTATCTCTGTTTGTAACTTGTCTATAAATTGAAGTTGGTTGTTGGCTCGAATTGTCAAGCAAGGGACTCATCAGTTAAGCTTCAAACGGTTAACCACCTGAGAATTGGTTGTGACTTGTCAGCTGCTTTGCCTTCACACTCGTCAGGGAGAGTCCTGTCATTAGCTGTTGGATCGATTAGTTGGACTTTGCAATCAACGCTTAAGCCGTTACTATAAAAGTGAAGGAAACGTCCCTAAACGAGGACAAGTTTAGGTCTGCTGTACGGGAGAGTCCTGCAGTAAAGAGAATTGCCAAGGAAGAAACAGCTTGCCTCATTATAACAATTGGAATTGGCCATTGTGGGGATATTTTGTGAACACCAAGTACAAACTCTGCCCTGAAGTGATAGAACTATCTTTATAGTCACTACCTTCTTGTATCCGTCTCATACAAACTTCATCCAACGCCGCGGCGGAAAGATAACTGCTGTAACTTGCCAAGTGAAGTGCCGCGGGGACTTTGTTAGTGCCTCATAGTACTTGTTTCGTTGTTAACTATACAATCCAAACCTGCTGGCCGCATACTACGGTCCGGACCCGAACTCACTAAGGATTGCGCTAGTCTTTTGGGAGTGATAAGATATTGTTTGTGTGGTTTTAGTGTTGTTTCACAACACGCTATAACTAGCATATTCAAGACGTATTGTAAGCGCACCGTTTCAACGCCTGCACACCGCTCACGGCCCCTTCAATCGAGCCCTGGACGAGAACGTACGAGGCGCCTGTTCATCCAAATCGGGAATCAAAGTTACCAAATCCGGATTCTCATCAAACGCACGCAGCCTACGGTCCCCATCCAACCTCTCACATTGTTCGTACCACCTGCCTGGCTAGTCACGACACTCGATGGACGCTCCCATTACCGAACTCCGCCTTTGCACGACTCGCACCTCACATACGAACACGGCACCACGCGCTACGGCCCACGAGAATGGGGCTTCGTATCCTCTTCCCACACCCGAGAAGTCACCAATACTCGAACGCAAGCCTCGTCCAATCCAGTTTCCATCCTTCCAAACCACTCGAAACCTACTCAGATGCGTCCGGACGCGTCTTCCGACCAATAACTGACCTTTTATGGCCCAGGAATCCGCTCTGCTATGGAACGGGTCCTGCGTCCGTACCAATTCGCGTTGCACGCTCCGTCCGTTCATGGGAATGAACCCCAAAATTCGAATGTAAGCCTCGTCCGTCGCCCCAAATACTGAACGCACACCGTGTACGTTCCTGCGCAAGCACCCTCAAACATGAAAGGGATGGAACCGAATGAGTGGGCATCAAGGGGACGGTCGAGAGGTGAAAAGGTATAAAAGGATAGCAGAAAAGGGTGTTGTAGACAGTCAATTTTCGGAGCTCAGTTCTCCCCACCACCTGTGCAACTATGCCTCGCTCACACCAAGTTGACCATATCCTCACTTGCCTCTAGCAGGGCATTTCACTCTCACACCTCCATTAGCAAGGTCCCAACTCATCGGACCCCAAGTCATATCGTCGGCTTCCCCGTAATAGGATCACCAACTTCGCGAGCTTCACGCTTTGTAGAAGTCGGCCTGGGCAAAGCCATATTGGTTTAAATTGCTGTCTGCCACCCAGCATCACGACCGGACGTCCCATAAGTTCGACTGACCAGCACCAGCCGGTGTCGCTGTCACTTGCTTTATAACTGTAAAACATTGTATTAAGCCTCCCACCTTCGTTGGGAACATCGGGGAAACACGAGGGAAGGATTGCAGCATAGGCATCGGATTTTACAGGAAATAACGCGTCGTTCGTTCGAGCTTGAGACCTAGGACAGGTAACTATCACCCCCACACCCATTTACGGCTAACAGCAGGTACCCCCAACACGAACCCACGGAATGTACGCCTCGTGCGATCCCATGCAACACTCTCACTCGGACAACGCACACGTCCCAATCCTACATCCCCACTATCCTCCGACGTTAAATAACCCTAGAGGCCGAACGTGCTGTCTATTTGATAAAACAAATTCTCATAGCGGCACCGCGGTCCTTATCACACCGCCCAGGTGGAGTACAATCCGGTCGCATCCTGGGTCTGCATGGCCAACACGACGTTGTTGGCCCATTGTGAGGCAGAGCCGTCCTTCATGTAGGAAAGCGCGAAGGTAATTTTCGTGCTGTCCGTGGAGTAGGCGGTGTTGCCATTAAAGTTCAGCCAACAATCCGCCAAGAACTGGTCCACCTGCTCGGAATCCCCGTTGAACGTGTGTGGGGCAGCAACCCGGGGCTGCTTGGTGTTGACCTTGACCTCCCCAGACGTCCCGAGAGAGGGGTGGCGGTCGCTGGCAGCGTCGCAGAGCGCACTCATGGCCTCCCTCAGCAGCTTGTTCTGCTCGATCCGTTCGTCCCCGGCTTGTAGCAGCTGGGCACGAGCATCCCCTAGCTGGGCCTGGAGCCCCGTGAGGGTCTCATGGAGTGTGCGGGCCTCATTATGAGACTTGAGGGCCTGCTGGTACAAGAGCGCTGAGCACTGGTCCGTGGGCTGGATCTCAAAGACCCCAGGATCCAGCATGGTAAATTCGTTGTTGTTCATCGTATCGTCCAGTCGAGTCGTCAGTAGGTTGACACTATTCTTTTGTCAGCACAGGGCCTCACTGCAGGGGTTACTGCGACGTGGGCGGCTGGGCGATACAAGAAGATAGGTAAAATGCGGTAGATTGAGCTCTGGAGAATAGACTATAATAGTGTAAAGAGCCCAACTACCTGTCCTAGGGTTATATACTGCAAGGCGTAGTAATGACTACCGGTCACCAAGGAGTCCGTTGGAAATAACGGTCGCATCGTTGAAATATGATCGCGGTTGAAATGTGATCGGGTTGAAATATGATCGAGGTTGCAAATGATCAAGTTGAAATAACCCAATCAGGGACGAGGGCGATCAAGGGGTTGGAGCATGATGTCAGAGGAGGAACGACAGGATGAAGGAAGGGGAGTACGATAGGTGCATCCCGAGGTATAACCCGGTGAGTGTCTGCGTAGTCGCCGGGTTATTGGAATGAATTTGGGGAATGTGGAAAAGAGCAAATCATGACAGCATTGCTCATATCTGCTACTTCACTGTGGCCTCAGTATTCCCACAAATTTTCAGTGATTGCATAAACACAACGATTATATGCTGGGCATATGACACATTTAGGGCCGAAGGCGAGCAAATGCATGTATACTGATCCAGACGAAGTCACATCAAAACCTGTTCATATGGGCAAATGTCCCTGCTCAAAGAAAGCAACGAAAAGAGAGTAACATGCAATTTTATTACTTGGGGGTCAGGACCGTGGCTGTGCCCGGCGAACTCCTATTTATTTTATCTTATTTGACGCCCTTGAAGTTGATGCGCCCATTCAACATTGATGGAAAGGTCCTCTGGGCACCCTTGGTACTGCTGACCTATGCATGTATCTGTCGGCCAGCTTCCTGGATAACTACCAGTACTTATACTGTACCATTTCAACCAGATTCAGCAGTTTGATTCAGCTTTAGCTGCCGACAAGCCAGATTTTGCTCAGGTACGTGCTTGAATCAAAGATTGACTGGTTCTCGTCTGACTGGGCACCAAACTAGACTATAGGACCCGTGGAGAGCTGGGAGGATTAAAATTCAAATTTTACCTCTCACCGAATTCAGCCCATGGCTGGCAGTGTTAACCTATGACCAAAACCGAATAGGTTCAATTCAAAACCTTCAGGACTTGAATACATGGTCAAAACTACATAGAAATACTACCTTAGGTTCACCCACAAACTTCTTCAGAGCTGGTTGGTGGTGAGCATCCAATTTATAGTGTATATTTGATGGCTACGGGCTCACCCTCGCCCGACCTTTGGTCGGCTCGAGTGAGCCCCGTGAACTGTATAATTTATTAATTACCTACAAATACTACACATGCACTGCTCAGCCTGTTCATCCGCAGACCAACCGCAGACCATACTTATTTCTTTAGAGGCTAGTAGTTGGCGGTGATCCAATTAATATTTATATTTGGTGGCTACGGGCTCACTAGGGCTCACCCTCGCCCGACCTTCGGTCGGCTCGAGTGAGCCCCGAGAACTGTATAACAAAATAAAGGTTTCGGTACACCGATGCACATCACCGGAATATGCCGCGACAAAACACAGCACAAACATGGTGCAAGACAGCAGCAGCAAACACTCACAGCCACTAATGCATCACAAAACATGTGAGACATTTAGGGACCGCCACTAATTTCACTTCAACACAGCCACTATTTTGACTTGCCCTGTTTTGGGCTTCAAGGGAAAAAAACGCACTTCAGCCAGCCTTTCGAGTTATAAAAAGAACGACTATTATGTAAACATAAATGGTCGTAACAGGCTCATGTAGCGCGAAAAGGACAGCTCTGTCGTGAGCTTGGCCATGATGTCGTCGATGCCGGTGGCAAGGAAGGCCCAGGTGTTGCGAGGTCAGCGTTATTGGGCAGTTGATTCAGGCTTTCTGGCTTTAAGACAAGGTAGAGTGGCGGGAATCGCGGCGGGATTATCGGATGAACGAGCTGTTGCACCGCCACCACCATCTAATCCACACAGACGCAAACAAAAACCTTCTACTCCAGTGTTCGACCTTAAGCCCTTATTAAGGGTCGGGATTTTGCTTAAGGCCTTAAACCTTGATAAGCCTTAATTAAGGGCCCCATCAAGGGGGTTCGAATAAAAAATCCACTTAGGCCGTATTTTTTCAAAAAGACCCTCTCAATGACCCTCCCTACCACGTGACGTCCAAATCGGGTAATTTCTCACGTGGTTTGCTCCGGCGAGTGCCGAAGACAGTTAAAAATTGAACCAAAACTGTCATATTTAATACTACCGAGCCAGAAATGGCTTATCCTTCTACAAATAAGTTGGTTATGACTCAAAACCTTGCGGTGAGCTCAGGTTTCACCTCAGTGATGGCAAATAGGCATACCCACCTAGCCCACCATGCTAATAGCTACCTTGAACCTTCGAAAAGCTGCTCAGGAATTATTAACAATTTTCGAATCATCTTATCGCAGTTTGTGGCTCGAAAATCCAGTTTCTCAGCTGATAAATGCCAACTAAACCTAAAATGTGTACTGTTTGCGCTGAGTTTCATCAATTTATGGCTTGTGGTGGGTGAACTAGGCTTCTGAGACCTTCTGACGGCATCTGGAAGCTATTTGGAGCCATTCCAACCCACTTACCAACAGGTCCATATTTTTTTTTTCTGGCCTGACGGCCGACCCACCCTCCCTGCCCTAGGTCCCGGCTTGACCGGCCCGAACCCCCTTGGGCCCCATATTAAGGCCTTAATTTCCTGGGGGGTGCAATTTTATGCAGCGGCGATACATGAGAGCCCGTAGTACTAGTAGTCATCCCAGAGCCCACCAACTCTCCGTCATCCGGTTTCTCATCACTGTGCTCTGCTGCCAACAACCTCATCAATAGCTGCTGCTGAGTGAAGGCCTTGCGAGGTGCATGTGCAGGGGGTTGCAGAATGGAACTGGGTATGGACTGCCTCTGCCTGCGCATCATTGAACGGGATATCGAAACCCTTAAAAACTTTCAGCTGGGTCTACATGTTACCGGCCAATCCAGCCATAGGACGGTGAGTTTGGACACAGCCGAGACAGTATGCCTTGTAGTGGGCTGGGTTCTGTTTTTCAATGCTCAGAGGCCAGATTTCGCAGGTGGCATAGCTGGAGCTTGTCGTGGATGGCCTTGGTTGTGAGGAAAATATTTGGATAATCACAATATCTGATACCATCATTACCCTTAATTAAGCCTTTGGATGATTCTGGCACCTTGTTAAGCTTAACATTAAGGCCTTATTAAACCTTAACTTAACTTAAGGCTTAACCCTTAAGTCAAACACTGTTCTACTCACCGCCGTCGTCGACCCTCCAGGTGTCCCACTCATTCGGCTACCGGGCGCGCACGTGCCACATGTTCAGCGGGCTTCAAGCGTGCATTGGCGTTATTGAGGGGAATGTAAGGCTGACTGGAGGATGCAGAGCATGGTCCCAAAATTGTCGACCTTCCTGAATCCTGATCAACTACCACGTCGGGGACATTGTCGACATCAAGGCGAACACCGCACAGCAAAATGATATGCCTATAAATACTTGGGCATAGGGCCATTGCTTGCGCATGGCAGTACTCGTCGGGCCTCCGGCTTTAATTTTATTATCTTCTCTAAATGTGTTATGAACTCAGGCTGTGCTCAGGCTAGATTTCTTCAGGTTGGACCACTGACTAGCCTCCTTATGATTCATCTGAGATTCTCAGATCAAAACCGGCACCTCGAGATGCTGCGTGACAGCTTCAAGTCGAGCATTCCATGAGTGTCATTCATTCGGGCATGAGCTCCTTCAACAAATTAATATCAACACCTTGAGGCACCACTAGTCTGTGCTGGCTTCAAACAATTACAAAGCCTATAGGCTCCATTGACGCAATATCCAATCACCGCAGAATAATATGGATACCAGTGCTCATCCGGAGTATTATTTTGGAATGGACTTGGGAGGTTGACAACTGGCGTGAATGGAATGTGGGAATGACCTTAGTGACCAGATGACCATCTAAGCCAGTTCTTCATGAAACACGTAGCACCTCGGCAATGAGATTGGACCGTGGAAACTATACATGAGGCATTATTTAATTTCCACCGGATTTCAAGTTACGATTGTGAGATCAACTTACCAGGGCGCTTCAGGAAGGAATAATGTGTCAAAGTTTCAACGTGACATCGAAACACTGGCCGTGAGATTTATGGAGCGGCAGCTTGCACAGATAAGGATTCAAACCCTATCGAGCAATTGCTCGAGAATGCCAGTTGGCATGAAGCGGCGAACAGTGCCTTTGAAACTGAGGTAATACACGCCTGATCAGGCCATAGTCCGCATTATAGTCGAGGGTGGGCAAGCGATGCTGCCATCGAGAACACACAAAATTCTTTAATGGCATCAGGACCATTCAGACACACCTAATTTTGGATCTGGATCAAGACAGTGATATGTAATTCATCAAGAAGAATCTGATGAAGAGGTGGAAGCAGTGCTCTCTTCCGGAACCGAGTCCGGTTCCTAGTCAATGCAGAGGCCCAGCAGCACAGAGGAATATCACAGATTGCATCAGGAGGGCCGTTGTAGATTAAAGGACATTTGAATTGTGTTTCAAACTTTGGCCCAGCGATGAGGAAATATCTTTAATCGAGGCTAGGTAGGTAGGTAGCATTGCACGGCACGGTCCGAATAACAAACAGCGGATCCAGGAATTATTCCAGTGTACAAGGCAAGCTGATTTACACCACGGCCAGCCGAGTCTTATAATAGAGAGTTTGCGCAAAGCTATATGAGCCACTTTATGGCTTTCGATTTTGGCTGGAGATAGCAAGTTGGTCCAGGGTTCTGTCTGGTCCCATAGAGGCTTACATGAGCATCATTTTGAGGACCCAAGACCGGAGAAAATATGTGGCCAATTTATCAAAAATTGTAATTTTTGGTAGCCATAAGCCATAGTGTGGCTGTTGCACGGCGGCGAAGACAACGGGGAATGTGAAGGCGGCGCCGGTGGTGGATTACGAGGGGCTCATGGGGAGGTTGCCGGGGCTTGATTTTGGGGGTACGCTCGCTCTTGTCTCAATCGTAGCAGAAAAGGAATGACGCTGACGCACAAACTGGTTAATACGATGGACCCAGTATCGCGCCGTGCTTGCTATCTTTTTGCATTGATCTTCGAAGATGTTGTGTTTGTCCGTTCGGAAGTAGACTCAAAAAGGTGGTTACTGCCAAGTTGGAAATATGAGAGCGGTCTGAGCACAGTATAGTTCTAAAGACACATATTATTGTCTTGATGAGGCTAATGGCAATGAAATTCCTCGAGCACTAGATATCAAGTGCATTGAGCTTGCGCTGCAGACTAGATGCCAAAGAGCGAGAACAAGTGTCATATGATTGGGCCATGATCGCATTCCTAACCTTCGAAAGGATAGGGTCCAGGTCTTCCGGGTCAGGTAGCATGATAAGGTCAGCCATGAAGAGATTCCACCTGAGTACAGGGGGAGCTGGGTTCCCACTGGTGAGTAGGCCGATGAAGGCCTTGAACTGGGCAGTTATTCGTCAGTATAGCATATGCGAGACCATCTCCTATTTCCAGGTGCACTAGTTTCAGCCATAGAGCAACCGCACTGAACCAAATGCGGTATCAGAGTGAGGTGAGGAAGAGGAAGAGTCAGATGAATCTGGATTGTCCGACCACAATGAAGGTGGACATGTACAGACAGAAATTGAGTATGAGAATGTGACGCAGACAATGAGGGACATGATTCGGACTCCAGTTGGACTCCAGTGAAGAACTCGAATATTGCATTGGAGATCTAGACTTTTGGACTGACGAGACCATTGTCCGACAATAATGGAACCGAGGACGTGGATCGGAAGGCGATGGAATTGGGAAGAGAAGAGGTGAAAGGAATCCAGTTGGAGAGGGAAAATGAGCAGAGTCAAACTTGTGCGTAGGATCATTGGATGGACCTTTCACATCACCGCTAGAGTGACTCCGGTGATCCGGGCCACGTTTCTGATTAGATTAGATTCAGGGATGCGCGACATCTACTAAGTTAGCTCGACGCCCTTGGCAGTGAGAATATTTGGTACGATTTAAGTAGTTCTGTATCTTGAGATTTCTTGAATCCACTTTCCCGCACTCACTTCCGTGGTTCTTGAAGACTGCCCGCCCCAGTAAAGGACCTCACAGAACAAAACCAAATAAATTTGCTTTGGCAAACTCCCTGGACCTATCTCCCAGCAGGCACTGGCAAGTGAAATCAGATAGTCTGGTGCATCTTTTGTTCTTGATTTTCACCATGGTAATTTTGGCAAGCGGCAACGATTCTGGCTTAGTCCGATGCCTTGCAGAACAATAGGACCATATACTCTGCGGTTACTTGAAGGTCTCGTACCACTTTGAAACCAAAAGATTCGGTAAATATTAATCCCTCATGTGTAAGGTCAACTGTTTCTTTTCTTGTGCATAATTTTTGACATCTCCTCTGTCGGTGCTTGGGCAGTGCATTTCTCTTCTCTATGTGTTATTATCTATGGGTTATACTGAGGCAATTGGGGTGAATTTGAATATGATGTCGGGATATCAAAAAGATAGAGCAATAACTACTTTGCAGGCATGAACAGTGTGCAGATGTCCGAGTCCTTGATGCCCAGCTGTCAGTATATTTACTGGTGCAGGGTTACCGCAAGAGAAGGAAACAAACACCGAAGCTATGAGTAGCATAGAACCAAATTGGCCGCAAAACCACCGCCATTTAACAACGGCTGTCGCCAACTCTTGTCCACTAAGTTTTGCTTGCAGTAAACCACAGGGTCAGGATACAGTGTTATTGGAGTAACTTTGTACCTTGGGAGTATTTGGGACTTCAACAAGGTTGCCCAAAAATTAAGCGGGTATTTCGCTGACCGGGAAAATATGTACACCAGTACACGCGAGATTTGATGCGAGGTTACATCAGCAAATTTTGATGCGAGGTTGAACAAAAAATTAGATATTATTATCAGAGCTTCAACTGTCTTGATCCTAAATTGTACTTCTATACACGGTATATTGTTAGGCTGGGCCTGTATCCAAAAAAAATACTTCGAGGCCCACGGAAGCAGCCGGTACGACTTGAACAATGAAGAGTTAAAAGGCAAGTATCCTGTTGATACGAGCGGACTTTCAAATGTCGGGCCGCTTGTGCACTGCTCTTACTTATTTACTCTCTGCTTTCGCCTACAGGATTGAAGATTCTCGTTTCACTGGCTGATGCCAGGCTGCCCTCATAGATGGGCTCTCGGTTATGCGCGAAACTAAGTGGCCGCAGCATTGTCTTCTTGCTGCAGCACGGTCATTTCCGCCCACGGAACCAAGTACTACATGGGCAATAGATAAGACTGATTACTAGTGAGAGTACACAGTCAACTCAACAACAGACCAGATGGCCATCCGCGTCCACAACAAAAGAACAACAACATACCGGAAAGGGAAAGGCATGACTAAAAACACAGTACGTTTTACCCGAATGGAGACGGTATAATTACCATAAAAGTAAACACTTCCAACACATTACATTGACATCATCGACGATTTTCGACCTCGCTGGCTCGCAAAACGTGACTAAATAAACGAGTTTAAAAATAAAATTTTAAGACTCGTAATTAATACTACCATGGGTGCATCTCCTTCTCTTTTATTATATTATATTTACAAGTTGGAATTTGAGCTAACGCTGCGCAGCCGGACAGGTATCGTCTACAACGTGACGCCTTCGCCGTCGGTATCATCGTATACAAGCTCGTCGGGAACCGCTACATTGAGAAGCGCGTCAACCTCCGTGTCGCGCACGTCAGGCACTCGCTCCAAGTGCCGGCAGGAGTTCCTCGAGCGTGAAGCGGAACCCCGAGGCGCACGTCCGAGTCGAGGCGAAGGAGAAGGGCGGTGATTTTACATCCTTATTGCCCTCGCCGTTGCGGAGGGCCTTGAGCGGCGAGGAGTGCAAAGTACTGACGAAAAGATTCGCAGTGCATGTCCGCGTAGACATAAAACGCATTCTGCGCAGCCGCGCAAGACCCGCATGCGCACCCGTCGCCTCCGCCACCGGCGACAATATCCTCCAGACTATAGTCCCCGTCCCGTACGAGAGGTGTGTCTCCTCCCCTCGCCTTCATCCCTCACAGAGTGCTTACCACTATCTGCGTCAGGCGTTGTCGGTGCTGCGTGTCATGCGTGCGTGTCGGTTCTGGTACCATGTTGCGATGTATGCTATCTATGCTGCTTTGCGATTCCATCCAAGAGTTGCGCATGGAGGGTCGTGCAGATGCAGACCGAAGACATGTTATTTCCTTTTTTGGCTATTTATTGCGAGACTTCGTCGCGCAGGCCGACTTGATTCCTTGTACACCATTTCACCTTTTCGCTACCTCCTCCTTTCATATTATTCACTCCTTTCTCGTTGGTACTTATCATTCCTCTCATCCACACACCCGTCGTTCTTCCTCATCCCGCCTTCCTTCTGCCTTTCTTCCTCCACTCCTCTTTCCTCATCCCAGCTCTTCCGAGTCTAAGTCTTCCCTCGCCTCACTCCCACGTCGCTTTCTATTTCTATGAGCTCGAGAAACGCGGCTGTACCATTTCCTCGAAATGCTCCGACGATTACTGAAAATACTGTAGTTGTAAGATTTGGGGGTGTGTCCTCCCAAGCCTATATAACGAGGATTATAATTTTTTGAGCCCACAAATCGAGTACTGCTGAGCGCTGAGCCTGTAAGGAGAAACTGAAATAAAAAGATGTGGCAGTGCACTGCCCCCAATTCCGTCTTTGCGACTTCATGTTTGCTTCATGTCCACTCATGTCCAAGGATTCGACTCAATTCCCACAGAACTTGTCGCGGCAATATTTCAACATTGTCTTCCAGTTAGCTATCTCTGGCCCTCATCGCTCGAAGTTCCTCTGCTTTTAGCTCAAATTTGTCGCCGATGGCGAGAGATCTGTCTCGATACACCACGCCTATGGACATTCATTGCTTTCGACGAGACCAGGTCTATAGAACTGCTCAAAGAGTGGCTCTCGCGCGCGCGGCACCATCTACTCGCCATTTGCCTCGACTGTGAGCACGAAACGAGAGCGCACATGCTCGTTGATGTCGTAAAACCCTACTGTTTACAGTGGCAGGACATCCACTTTTCTCTCCCACTGTCCGCGTTGCGCCAGCTCAACACGTGTACCTTTCCGTGCCTTGAACGGCTCACGCTTTCTTCCACTAGCAGCGAGCCATTCCCAATGACGGACCCCGTTATCATGCAGGACGCCCCGCTGCTTCGTGAAGCTAAAATATCCTACATCCCGTATCTCCAGGTCAACCTTCCTTTGGAAAGATTGGCCATCCTTCATGTCACATATATGTATCTACCCAAGATCATCGCTGTCTTGCGGTGCTGCCCAAACCTCGTGGATTTCACCCGTCGCCTTATCGGGAGAGGCGATCACGATGTCGCGCCTACGCATCTCGAGCTGCGCGCTCTACGCTCATTAACGAGCCCCAACGACCAAATTCTGAATTGGCTAACACTCCCGCGTCTGGAGCGGCTCCAAATGGGGGCATGTCTGACATCCAGGCTACGACCGACGTCCTGCATGCATTCATCTCGCGCTCGTCCTGCGCCCTCAAATTTCTGTCTGTCAGGCTCCAAGGCGTCTTCCGCGATGGCGCATACATCCAACGCTTCTTCCGCACCGCCAACACCATCGAGCATCTCAAGGTCACCGTTGACTGGCAATTTTCGGGGCGTCGCTGATGGACGCCCTGCGCAGCGCTGACGTCCTCCCGTGGCTCAAGCGCCTCGAGGTCCATCACTGGACTACCGTGGTCGGAGACCCCGCACGTCCGCTGCTGGATATGCTCGCATGGAGGAGGGCACACGGCGTGCTCGAATCGTTCGAGCTGGTTGTGATCGTCGACGACGAAAACGAGCCCCACGACGTCCTCGCCGCTGCCGTCATTGCCGAGTTTCGTGCGCTCGGTGAGGCGGGCTTGGAAGTGCGAATCATCGCTCAGGAGTGGGGTGACTCGGCATCCACTGATGTCGTCCTTCTGGATACCCTGCAGCTAGTTAATAGTAGTTAGTTCGCTAACTCTACCTCCAAGCTATTAATATGAGCGGTGAGCATTGTGGCGATTTTTACCTTAAATATTAAGCTACTTCATACAGACTCTTCTCATATATTGGAAGTACGATAAATTGAAAGGCGTTGGGAAAATGGGAGGAAATAATCCATGTTCAGGGAGTTTGCCGTCAAAATTATGGCTACACATGTAAAATCTGGCTCTGGCAACTTCATCTTCCGCCTAATCGCCCCATAAAAAATGGCACATGAATTCTCACGTGGACTAGAAATTCTATCCAGTTTTCTGAATATTTCAGCAGTATTTGCGCCCAAGAGTCTGACGCTCTACTGGCCGGAAAATATTGTGGCAGTGCAACACACAACACACCTACCGGCACATCTATATCTTCCTACATGACGCTCAGAGAAATTGGCAAATATTTTAAAGTGTATGATAGCTGATCTTGAGACGCATTCTACGTGCCGAGGAGGATTTGCCCCAAAACGAGGTCGTATCGTGAAATGTAAATAGATGTGGCAGTGCCCTCCTCCTGTCTTTCCGACTTATGTCCGCCCATGGATTCGACTCAATTCCCCCAGAAATTGTGGCCGCAGTGTTTAAGCATTGTCTTCCAGATACTTCCGACCACCTTTGGCCTTCATCGCTTGAAGCTCCTCTGCTTCTAGCTCAAATTTGTGGCCGATGGCGGGAGATCTGCCTGGATACACCGCATCTATGGACATCCATTGCTTTCGGCAAGACCAGATCTATAGAATTGCTAAAAGAGTGGCTCTTGCGTGCACGGCACCACCCGCTCACTATTTACCTCGACTGTTGGGACGAAACGAGAGCACAGATGCTCGTTGATGTCGTAAAACCATACTGTCTCCAGTGGCAGGACGTCTACTTTGCACTCCCAATGTCCGCGCAGCGCCAGCTCAACACGTGTACCTTTCCGTGTCTTGAGCGGCTCACAATTTCTTCCACTCACGCCGCGCCGTCGGACCAAACGACGGACCCTGTTATTATCCGGGACGCCCTGCTGCTTCGTAAAGCTCAAATATCCTACATCCCCTCTCTCCAGGTCAACCTTCCGATGCAGAAATTGGCCATCCTTCATCTCAACTATATGTGTATACCGCAGATCATCGCTGTCTTGCGGTGCTGCCCAAACCTCGTGGATCTCATCTGTAGCCGTACGGGGAGAGGCGATCGCCATGTCGCGCCTACGCCTGTTCAGTTGCGTGCTTACGCCGGCTACACATTCCCGACGAGAATTTCCTCCGAGTCGTCCATCTAACGGCTCTGCGTCTGGAGCAGCTCCAAATAGGGTGCCCGACCGCCATCCGAGCTACGACCGGCGCCCTGCACGCCTTGGTCTCGCGCTCATCCTGCACTCTCAACTTTCTGTCCGTCCAGTTCGGCGGAGTGTCCGGCACCGCATCGCAAATCCGACGCCTCTTCCACGCCGCTAGCACCATCGAGCATCTTGACCTCAGCTTCACCTCCTCCTGGGCGCCGTTGCTGCAGGCCCTCTGCAGCGCCGACGTCCTGCCGCGGCTCAGGCGCCTCGACATCCATGACTGGACCACCGTGGCCGGACACCACGCACGTCTGCTGCTGGACATGCTTGCATGGAGGAGGAAACATGGCATGCTTGAAACATTCGAACTATTTGTGATACTGACTCCGAGCGGGCGCTGCGACCTCCCCTCCGCCGCCACCATTGCCGAGTTTCGCGCGCTCGGTGAGGCGGGGTTGGAAGTGCGAATCGCGACTCGGAGGCGAAGTGATTCGATGTCCCCCGATGTCGTCCTTCTGGATACCCTGCAACTAATTAATTAGCCACAATACCATAGATCCATGCTATTATTACGCCTGAGCGGCCTCGGTTTTCTGGAATATTTCGTTCCTGCATAGAGACCGTAAGCGTATGGTTTCCAGGCGATAACGTCCAGCACACACAGTTTGAAGGCGCGTGTTGTTTTTCTTTCCAAGGAGGCACTGTATTTGAGGTATACGACTCGGATGCAGGAAGAGGTAGAATATGAAGTCTTTTATACCAAACATTACAAACGCGACAGAAAATCACAACAGCTCACTAAACCCATCCTCCAACAAGGCAGAGTCCTGCTCCTGGAGCCAGTTTCCCACCGTCACACCGCCTCGTCCCCATAGCTTGTTCTTTCGCGGCATAAAACCTTGAGCTTGTGCATACGAAATACTTCTCCCTTTCATCAGTGAAAAAGTTCCAAAAGTCTGCATTCCATCCCCCCAAGTACCGCGAAGACGGGTGCCGCTCGGATCGACCACGCCAGTATAAATCCAGGTGTAACTGTTGTCACTGTAGGTTTTGGTAAAGTTCACTGCCGCCCCGTCGTAGCTCCCAACAACACCGAACGAGGCTCCTGCTGGGCCATCTGTCCCATTGCCGTGTAGGTGGCGACCGGGTTTAGCAGAGAGATAGAGCATGGTGGGCCCGGGCGGCTGACGCGCATCGGAAGAATAACTCACAGCCGAGGAAAGCTTCCTGGCTCCACCGTTACCGACCCCCAAAGCTGTGAAGGCGAACGAGCCATGCTGAACCCGTCCTGTGCCCCATCCCCCCGAAACTTGGTAGACATCTTCGCCTTGAGCGGTGGCAGTCCCGATGTACTTCCACTCATATTAGGAAGAGTAGCGTTTGATGAACTGCATGTCATTCCCATCGAAAAAGCCGAAGATGGTGAAATACCCTGGATTGTCTCGACCGGAGGCACGAATTGTTGACGACAGAGTGTCGTATTCAAGGAAGAACTCCATGAACCCATTGTCGCTAGTAGCTATTGAGGCATCGCGATAGCTGCAAGGAACTATTATCAGATGAAGATCGCGCTCGTTACTGTGACCGCATACGTGTAGAATCCTTCGACTTTAAGTCTTTTCACGGTTATGCTGGAGGACGGTACTAGAACGGAAGAATATAAACAGGAAGATAGCGCAGACGGATGCGACCACTGACCTGCATTAGGAAGGGGAATTTTGAATCCACCTGTTCTGCCCATGACGTCGGTAGGATCGTACTTCGCTCGGATGGCACTGAGCCCTTTCAATTCGCCACGACAGATTTCTTCGACCGGGGTATATTCCAGTGCGCAGTTGAGGTACACTGGCGCATTCTCGGGGTTGCAACCTTCCTTGAGAGCCACTTGGCGTACGTTGTCCAATGCCGTTTGCATCCGACCAAGCCAGAATTGATCCTCGGATTTCTCTTCCCATAAGAAATATGCAAGAAGTGGGCCGAATGCTTTGCCTTTCTGGTGGGGCCATGCCGCGGGGGTGCTTTTGTCGAAGATGGACGATAGAAAAGGCCAGACGTCCATGAGGACTAGCTTGCCCTTATGCTCCATCATATCCTTCGCTGCTTTCTGAGACGGCTCAGCAAAAGAAAGAGAGAAAAAAGGGGGGAGCAATGGAGCAACAACAGATCACTACACACCTCTGCTTCATTGGCCACAGCGTCAATGAGAGTCCTAGTGTACTTGTTCACCATGATGCATCCAAATCGACCGCTGCGAGATTGATTGAGTAACTATGCGAGATGAGGGGATTTAAAGAACGTACCGTGCTTCCCGTGTGCCCAGCGAAGCCCATCGACTTTTCTCGTCGGTTGATTTCTTTAGAATGGCGTCGGGTAGCACAGCATGATTACGTGCCGCCATTGCGTATATTTCTTTGTAACCATCCCGCTCAGCAGGTCGTGTGTCGATCTTATTCTCGCGATTCCAGTTGGCGGGATCATTCTTCAGGTTTCCTGCCGTGTCTGTGATACTTGCGAATCGTTGCCAAGGGTCGTTGGAGAGGGAAGGCTTATCGAGGACACACATCACGGAGATGTTGAACTGTAGATTGGGCGTCAAGCATGTAGAGCGTAGTGGCAGAAACAAGGACACACCTTAGGTTTACCGTTATCCAACGTATGCCGGAACGCAGCAACCATCGCGGCCTCGGGTCGTTTCTCGTTCAAAATGAAATCAACAATGGCGTTCTTAACTGGATTCTCATGCCGACCGTCGAAGGAAAAAGAAGCCCCCTTTAAAAGTCCAAAGTCGATTTTTGCGGAGAGAATGCAAAAGAAAATTTACCCAGGTCTTCCCTTGAGGGTGTGTCTTCAAGGTGAACCGAGTTACGATTCCGAAGTTATTCCCACCACCCTACGTATCGTGGAAGAAGAGATTTTAGTACTAAAAATAAAGGAAGAATGAAATGGCATTACCTTGAGTGCCGTGAATAATTTGGCATGATGTTTTTCATGGACAACGTGCAGCTCGCCCGAGGGGGGAATGACCTCCATTGCTGTGACATTGTCGATTCCGAGGCCATATTGATTGCTCTTTAGTGAATAGCCACCACCTAGAAGGTACCCAGCGACACCAACGCCTGACGAGCTAGCACCGCCAACGATATTACGACCCCGTCTGGTCATCTCGGCGTAGACTTCATCCCATACACATCCGGCTCCGATATCGACGGTCTGGGTCTTACTGTTGTACTCCACCTTGTTCAAGCGGCACATGTAGATCTGCACGCCCATGGTTGAGCTAAAGAATGGATTCATCGCATGGCCCCCGCTCTTGACCTGGAGTTCAAAATATATATAAGGAATCGATTGAAGCATGAAAAAAGTCAGTTGTCGCACCGCAAATAGGACCTTGTATTTGGCCAGAACTTTCATCTGTGGTACAACATTGGAATGCTTGGAAAGGTACTCAGTAGGGAACACGCACGATCTCGCAAAGATCTCTAACATGGCCAGGCTGGACAGCCATTGCGGAAACCTCGCTGCTACTCTCGAGAAAATGGCGGGTGCTGTCGTAGTAGGCCTGCGCGCCTAAGTAGTTTATGAGATAAATTGTTTGGCGAGACCGATGAAAATTAATCTTCTAGTAACTTAAAACTGACGCACCATGGTTAAAGCACTGGGTGCGTCCCTCTGACTTCTCACAAATGCGGCGGATTTCATTGATTGCCTGGGTAAGCAGATCCTGTTGTCGGTCAGAGAGACTCGAAACAGGACCAAGAGATTAGGTACTTGCTTTCATGGCCATGGATGATCGGGGATGGATGATTAGGGCCACGAGAAATATATAATCACAGCCGTGCGGACGGAGGGAAGGGAAGCAGAAAAGATGGACAGACCCTGGCACCATCCAGGGCAGGTTTTTGGCTATATTGGGGCCATGCCACGATAAAACAAGGCTTGACAGCGAGAATGAAAGCTTTCAGTATGCTGTATGCGACGCCAGGCTTAGGGGCGATGGTACGCGGTAACTCCTGAAAACCGGGCTTTGTTGTTCGGATTGTGCGGCGTAATCCCTATCGACGCAAGATGATGCCAAGGAAGGCCATCATCCCTGCAACGCCCCCGCCACGCTCGAGGAACGTTCCTCGATCTATGTGATATATGTTAAGCAGCCTCGAACCGTCCGCATGTTTTCATGCCCTATTTTTCGTGAAGGGAAAAAAAAAAGATGAAAAGTGAGAGCCCGGCTCAACCCTCTGCGTGGAGCTCTGGGGAATTCTGAGGTGAGGAAAGAGGCCAAACGAATTGATGTGTGAGTGCATCGCCACAGCTTCTCCGTCACTACATCACATGGTTGTAGAACCATCAGTGGCTCAGGCTGCGAAACCAATTGATCCGTCGGTTAGTCCGTCGGTAAACAGATCAATCGAGTCAGATTAATATTCAGACTTTCATAAGTCCCACCTTTCTTCACAACCACGTTGACAACCGCGCTACGGACGATTCTACGACAATGACCACTAAACTCGAAAACCCCAAGGCGAAGATTGAACAAGGCTACGACATTGTGGCCAAAAAGTATTTGGCGTGGTATGTGGCTCGTTTTGCCATTGAATTCCGGCGTGACGGTTAAAAAATTATTGTAGGTCTGGCCCTCGTCCGACAACAACGCGCATGGCCTACATCGCGGACCTTATCGAAAAGCTGCCCACAGGCGCAAATGTGTTGGAACTGGGATGTGGTGCTGGCGTCCCGGCAACGCAGGTGCTCATCGAGCGCGGCTTGAACGTCACCGGAAACGACATCTCTGCGGCGCAGATTGCGCTTGCGCGCGAGCATATCCCGAAGGCGACTCTCATCCAAGGAGACATGCTCGGTCTCGATTTCGCGCCAGGGAGCTTCGACGCGGTGCTTGGGTTCTACTCGATCTTCCATCTCCCCAAGGAGGAACAAACACTGATGATCGAGAAAATCAAGGGATGGCTGAAGCCCGGAGGATGGCTTTTGTGTAACTTTCATTTTGAGGAGGGGGACGTGACGAGGGAGGGGTGGTTCGAACCCAAGGTCACGATGTTTTCCAGCGGACTCGGAGTCGAGGGCACAAGAGATATCTTCCGTCAGAAGGTCCCCGGGTTCAAGCTCATCGTGGATAAAGTCGATGTCGAGAAGGTGGGGAAGTTTGAAGAGAGGTTCCATTGGATTATGGCACTCAAGGAAGATGCTTCGGCCGTTTGAGCAGAAGGTTGGTGCCGCATATTCTAATTCACAGAATTTAACGTTCCGTGTTGAAAGACGAGGGTTGGCCTGATGCCTTACGATTCTATTCAATTTATTACATTCATTGTCAAGAAGGAGGGCCCAAATCTAATGGGATCGAGTGAAGAATACGAGACCCTGGAAAAGGTCCGACACTCGTCAACAATAAAGAATCGTGAACTCAACCACACTGCCAATGGTCAGAAGTCTCCGCATTACTCAGCCATTCTGAATCAGAAGAGTCCTTCGCACAATGCAGATGGTCAGGGCGATAACTGGCTTAAAATTTAAATGCCCCGCCAAGACCCGACAAGCTGTCCCCACACCATTACGCAGATACTAGCACCCGTTTGCTGGTTTCTGTTATTAGAGACCAGCGCAGAAGGGCTTTGCCAAAATCATCTCATGCGCGCTTTACCGCAAACCCACCGAGACTTGTTTCTCCGTACACATCCATGTATGAGTTTTCTAATACATTGATCATCCTCGTTCCCAACGTTGTCCGCATTTTCTACTCTATGTTCATAACCTCCGCTTGAAACTACGTCATCCACTGTTGAATTGAGATTTTCATCGGCCTCGGGGGTATTTTCGTGCGAAAGGGGGAGAGTGCAAGTTTGAATCAATTGAAAACCCTATGATCCAGTCATTTACCGTTTTTTTTTTCCTTTAGGTTTTTATGCCTCGGCGGATCCTGCTTCACAGCAGCATCAGTTGTGGTTCAAGAATTGATAATCGTACAAGACTAGTGCAGAGTAATGATACATCGAGATGCTAGAATTAAACAAAGTCGAAAGTGTATAAATGACGAATGAATACGAGTCAGTATTAGCCAATAAATTCTACGCCCCAACCTTAGATATCGAAAACCTGGTAATCGTACAACGGAGCCTCGCCCCAGAAGGACGGGGTACACGCGGCAATGGGATCCAACCCGTTTGGCGTCATTTTAATGCCGAGCTCCTTGGCGTAGACGTTTGTGGTTGTCGCAGGCATCCAGGGCGCAAGAGCTGGCGCGTTCGGGGTGCCGGTGATCATGAACATCCTGTACCGCGCCTGCATTTCGGCCGTCAGCGCGGCTTGCGCTGGGGTAGGATTCGGTGTGGTCCCAAACTGCGTGAAATCCCTTCTCAGAATTCGGCGGGGGAAGACCAGATATTTGAGCACTTACGACGATGTAGATGTCGTCCTCATGGCAGACCGATCCGTTCTGGAGGCAGAAGGAAGTATTCGCGTTGGAGGGGTACGTTGCACCGAGGGTGTACAACCCAACGAACGCCGTACCGCCATTACCGACCCAGTTACGCGCGAGAGTCCACGTTGGGCACCTTATGGTCTCATCAATACAAGACGAGCATCGAAACAGGAAGAGCGGTACCTCCACAAGTAATCAGTGGTAACGAGCTCCAAGGGAACCCGTGCATCACCGTAAGGGTCCACAGGATAGAACGGCGAGTCCATGACGATCTGGGTACGGTTCGGACCGAGACTGATGTCGCACACAGTTTCGAACGCCGAGGAGTCAACAGGATCAGGCTGCCCTTGGAAAATCAGTTGGTAGACAGTCGGCCCGCCGTCGTTTTTCAGATTGGTCAAAAGCAAGGGCTTGCTGACCGTCGGGAATGGTGCGGTGGAATCTAGCGGAGTAGTAACAAGCTGTCCGTCCCTGACGGGGCGAAGGGGCTCGCCCAAGCCAGCGGCCGGGTCAAGATCGTTCGCCTCGTCTTCCACTGTAGCTTGCGCCTGAAGAATTTCGTATACTGTCAAGCCCATCTGACAGGCAGTGTCGTCAGCGGCGCATGAGACCAGATCATTGAAAGTGCTCTGCAACAAGGCCTGCGTGCCGGTGGATAAAAAGCCATAGTTCTGGAAACGTTAAACAGTTGTGTTAAAAAAACGAGAAGAAAACTGACCATTGGATCGGACTGAAGAATGGCACTGCGGAACAGCAAAGACGCCGATGGGGTAGCCAACACCGTCCGGATCATGCCGGCGCCGCTGCTCTGCCCAGCGAGCGTGATCATGGACCCGTCTCCGCCAAAAGAGGGCAGCACCTGGCCCAAAAACTGGAGGGCATTGATGGTGTCTTTCACAGCCAGATTTGTAGAGCCGTCGGGAACCAGGAGGCCAAGCTTTAAATCCATTGGCTAAGTGTCAAGGCGAAAGGTACGCGCCGAGACATACCGCGCCTAGCCGATACTGGATTACGGCGACAATTGAATTGGTCGCAATGGCAAGTTTTGAACCATCGAGGCCAGCGCCAGTAGCGGATCCAGAATCAAATGAGCCCCCGTGTATCCTGCACTTGCGGTTTAAAAACAGAGTAATTACGAGAAGCGAAGGAACATCACTCACCAGACCAACGTGGGCGCATGGCTATCAGCGGCCAAGTTGACAGGTACATACAGAATCATGGAGAGGCAGTCTTCGGAGTATGTCGAAGGGTCTACGTGGTTCTGAGGACATTGAAGGGGAAGAGCAGTGGGGTCGTCTGATCCATTTCTTTCCAATAATAGAATGAAAATTTCGTTCCCACTGAAATAAATAACCTACGGCAGCTCCCACTCCGTGACGGTGACGGACGGCGCCCACCTGGTGGCAGTCGCATACCGCACTGCAAATCTGTTGGCACCATCGACGTCCAGAGTACCTTGCGCAGTGCCCAGTGGTGTCGAAACAGAAACAGCACGGGGCACAATAGACTGAGGAGCAGGAGTCGCCCAGATCGGGCAAGGAAGCAAAGCCAGCAAGACCAGAGAGAAGTGGGAGACGACCATCTTCAAGGGATTGTCGGACAAAGCCAGATAGAGGGTCCGTGAATCTTAGCGATGAAATGCGAGTTTATATATGTGAGATTATATATATTGTTGAGCTGCGAAGCCGCGATCTCTGGCCGTCAGAGGAGAAGCGCCAGGCACCGGCACTGCCAACTGTTCAGGTCAATACAAGAGCCTTGCTGCGGTGACGAATGATTGCCTATGGAGGAACAAGGTAAGTCGGTAAAAACATCTCATCAATCGAGGAACAGGAACCCAAATTTAGCGACGAGGGGTACCAGTCTAAGACTGTGAACCAAATCCACCCAGAAAAAGGAGAAGGTCAAAAACAGGATTGCAAGCGGTGTCACTGGCTGAAAAAGAAGCATTCGGTCTGTCAATGGATTTAGATAGGTCCGGGATAGATGTGAGGACGTATCTTCCCTTTGGGCACAAGGTCGCGGGAGTGCTTGACGTGAAATCGGCCCGAGATAAGAAAAGAAAGGAGATGCGGTCTAGGTCAACCGTCGGTATAACTTCCAATGCCAAATATATACGTACTGAGCTGTGCCAGTTCTTATTATGAACTCGCCATGCTATCGAGACGAGCTGTGGAATAGCGGGTCGGCGCGAGAGCGGTGATTTCGTCATCCGTCTAACTCCACTGCAGGTCCAATCCGGGAGAAGATACGAAGACAAGATATTGCAATGTCCAGTAGAACCTATAATTGTAGATGTAATATGAGCGAACTGCACAGCCCTCGATCCCGAAATGCTACCGATGACGGCAAGATGAATGCGTGAGATTTCTAGAGAACGCGTCCTTGTGCTGATTTAAGGACCTATGGCCAAACCCGCGTAACCGGCCTGCCTGATACCCGAGAAGTACTCACAGTCGTTCTGACACCGTAGCATATGGTCGCGGTGCAGCGAACGACCCGGTGAGCAGGTCGATGAAAAGGCTGAAGATTCCGGTCGGATCATTAGGAGCTAAGAAGGCTCCAGGAAATTAGAAAAGATGGTCAACAACGCGAACACCAAGCCCAAGATTTGTAATTTTTGTTGGTCGGGAGGACAAAAAGATTTTTGAGACTACTGTGTAAATTTCTGGTGTTCGAGGTCCATTTGCACCGTGCATTTTATCCCGAAGATTGAACAGAGACCACTTGACAGCAACTGCTACCGACTTCCGTGCCGAGTTCCTGCACCGTATACCCTCGCCTGGACATCGCAAGTTCACATGGGTTTTGCTGGAAGCTGCGTTAGCAGGACGCCGTAGCGTTTTTTAATCGTCACACGATGGCGCGAGAACTTGTCGTCAGGCGAAAATCGGGCTGCGTAGAGCAAACCTTAAGGTTAGAATGACGCCTGGGAAACAAAGGATGATTTGCACCAGGGTGCGCCGACTTCGTTATGCGCCCCGACTCCGTGACTTTCTGTGGAGGATGTATGAGATGGGAAGGGTTGGAAACGGACATACACACTTTGAGGGTATATATTCTGTTGCCAGATTCGTCTGCCGTGTACATTAAATGCATTTGAGGGATTTGGAGATGGAGGTTTCAAACAGGGTGGTCACGCTGTTATCGTCACTCTCTGTGACAAAAAGCACTGCCACGTTTTCGCAGTGACCTGCCAACTGTTAGAGCGCCAGTCTCACTTACAATCACCACGCAGATATCAACGCTTCCTGCTCAAATACCGCGTGGCCTGTCAGTCCCACAATTGACAAACAATCACACAGCGAGCCTAGGCAAGCCTGGGACCGAGACTTGAATGGCGCCATTGGCATTCGTTACCGACTCAGAATGGTTCTCCCAGTCCGTTTAGAGCGATTTAGACGCGACCTATACCCACCAGATCTATCCCGAAGCCTACAAGTTATCCCACATCCGCCCTTCATCCCCGTCCTCATGACCACGATTCGGCCAAAATGGCCGGGACGCGATATTCTGAATAAGCTTCCAATAACGTATATAATACTACCCACTTCGTCCTCCTTATAAATCCACCTCCCTTACCAAGCTATCGACACCGCGACCATGTCTCCCAAAACTTTCCGCGAGCACGTCGGCATCCCCCCCTCCACCGCCTCCACGGCGGACTCCATCCTCATCATCATCGACGCGCAGAACGAATACGCGTCGGGGCTGCTTGCGGTCTCCGCTATCTCCTCTTCTCGCCCCGCAATCCTACGCCTGCTTCAGAAATACCGCGCCGCTGACGCCCCGGTCGCGCACGTCGTGCACATCGTGCCCCCGGTGCCCCGGTATTCACACCGGACACTTCTCTCGCCGAAGAATTCGCCGAACTCAAGCCAGAGGAGCGGAATAACGAGACGGTTGTGGAGAAACGATTCCCCGGCTCGTTTGCCGAGACGAATTTAGCGGAGGTGGTGCAGAAGGCGGGCGTGAAGAAACTCGTACTGGTGGGGTACATGGCTCACGTGTGCGTGAGTACGACGGCGAGGGAGGCTCACCAGCGGGGCTATGACGTTATTGTTGTGGAGGATGCGGTGGGGGACCGGGATCTTCCCGGGTTGGAAGGGCGACGGGGGGCAAGTGGGGAGGAGGTGACCAAGGTACGTCTCTCGAGTAGGGTGAAAGGATGCGAGAACCTGAATGCTGATTGGACACACAGATGGTGATGATCGAGCTTGCAGATTTGTTTGCGACGGTCGTGAGGAGCGAGGAAATCCAGTAGCACATACTTAGACCGATCCCAGTTGACGGGCACAGCCACACGTAAACTACGGCCCAAATAGGAAGGAAGGAAGGAAGGATGTATTACTGCGGAGGTCCCAATCAGGAACAAGCAGGTACTGTACCGGAGTTCGCGAGAGAGCAACGAGAGAGATATAATCCAATGAAGTGTGGTAAGTGTATTTTAATTTATTGCTCCAAAACCTTGTAGAAAAAAGAAACAGTCATTGCTCCAACTGCATTCCACAAATATCTTCATCTTCGAATCCTCAAGTCAAACAAATTGAAGTACCGACAAAATAATCCGGCTTCATGTACGCAACACGAGAAACAAATCCCGAAAGGTGAGTCGCTTGTTCTATGACATACGCGACTACTTTGTGAGCGGTTTCTGGAAGAAGGCGACGAATCCGGGCACTGGCCAATATTAGACCAAGAATTTAATATTCGCTTCCCGACTGAATTTTCTATCGAAGGAGTCTGACCCCGCGGAACTATCGATCAAACAGGGTAAAATGAGCATACCTCAAAACCGGGGTCGCTCTTGCAGTCAGCCTTACCCACATCTTACCCACACATTGCCAGCACACCACCCCCACTCCCCACCACAGCTATAATGCCCACCAAATCCTTCCGCGAGCACCTGGGCATTGAGCGTTCCATCGCCAGCACCGCAGACTCCATCCTCGTCCTCATTGACACGCAGAACGAGTACGCATCGGGCCTGCTCGCCGTCGCCAACCTATCCTCCACACGCCCTGTTATCGCAGAGCTACTGCAGCGCTACCGCGCCTCCGGGGGCACCGTTGTGCACGTCTGGCACGTCACCCCCGATGGCGCGCCCGTCTTCACTCCCAACACACCCCTCGCAGAGGTCTTCCCCGAGCTCATGCCTCAAGATAGGGAGTTTATCGTGAAAAAGATCTTCCCTGGCGCTTTCGCCGAGACGAACCTCGAAAAAATTATTCAGAAGACGGGGTTGAAGAAGATTGTGCTCGTGGGGTACATGGCACATATCTGTGTGAGCACGACAGCGCGCGAGGGGCATCAACGGGGGTACGAGGTCCTGATGGTCGAGAATGCGATCGGGGACCGAGATATCCCCGGGGCGAGCGGAGAGGAGGTCACTAAGGTAGACTTCTTGAATCTTGACTACTAAGGTCCCCGTTGATAGATCATTCGATCCTCCAGATGGTAATGCTCGAGCTGGGCGATGCGTTTGCGACTGTCGTGAAGAGCGCGGACATCCAGCAGACTAATGGGGAGCAGTATGACAATTGTTGACGCGATTATATATGATATGCGTTGTAGGTATCGGCGGACGAACGAAACCGAATAAAGCCACGTGGGCACAGCCACACGTAAGCTACGCTTTGACCAGCCGAAATAGGAAGTTGACAATATTTGGCCAAAAATCCTTGAGAAACCCGCTACTGAGTAGCGGAATAGTACTCTGTCATTATGTGTACCAACGAATCAGGCTGGTATTTTTTTTGTTTTATTCGAAGAAACTACACTCACGATATTGACACGAACTAACCCGCAACTTCGCAAAATCCAGATTTCTGCCAGCATCTTGAGCGGAAGCGGTAAAACAACACATGTATACCAATCAGCAAAATTATCTACAGAACCCCAAGCACTGGAGACTGAAATCATTTACAAGAACCACTTCTCGGGCCGGCTCAACCGACATCAAAAGGTGACTGGACGCGTCTCGTCACACTGTAACCTTCTTGACCTCTCCCGCCACCACGCGCGCCAATCAATCGCATCCTCTCTTCGACATGCCGTCCTACCGCTCAAAAATGTGCTGCGCCCACCGCGAGCCCGCCGTGAAGCGTCCGAGAAAGGTCCTCACGGCCGAGGAGAAGGAGGACGCGAAGCTGAAGCGCGACATAAACAAGATGATGAAGGAAAACCGCGTCGAATGGGAAGCCACTCTCCAGCCGTGGGTCGAGGGCGCGAGCGCGTTCCGCCACCCCGCAGGCATCTACGTGCGTCCTGAGTGCCATCTTCCTCGTGTGCAATTTGGCTAAATTTGCGTCGGGTCGCGTTGTGATGCAGGTAATGTTCAAGAGCGACGCGAAGAAGACCTTCGGGCTCACGGAGGCGGAGATCCTCACCCTGCGCCACGAGTCCGTCCCCGCCTCGCCGAAGACGTACTTTGCGCTCGCGGACGCAAAGGCGCTGCAGCAGCGGAAGTTCACGGCCGGCGCGCTTCTCGAAACGGACGTGAAAGGGTCTATGCGCGTGCTGAAGTCCACGACAAGCATAGGGCGCCGGTGCAAGGCGAATTTTCTCGAGTTCTACAACGGCGACGCGCGCGTCTTCGAGCATCTTTATGGTGCGAACGGGCTGGTAACAAAGAACAAAACGAAGACGGCGTCTTGAGTTAATTTGCCCGTGCGTATTTCGCTCCGTTCCAATTTCATAATTGTCTGACGCTGCCGCCGATTCAGGACATTATCTTTGTTGCTCGAGCAACGTATCATTATCGATATCTTACTCCATCTCTCAATGCATTACATACCCTTTCTTGAACATAATCTATCAATCTTGAGTGATACAGCCTGCCCTCCAAGACATCGCTGAACCTGAATGGGAAATTCTGAACGTCCCGAAATCGTCGCGTCCACTCCCCAAGTGTCGGTCACTTTTGTGGTCGTGGGGATGACGGGCAGAACGGCTTGGTGTGTCAGAGCAACTACGCCAGCGGGCTATGGCGGCGCTGCGCGTCATGTACGTCAGTAGCGTCGCCAAGTGCCCGACGGGCGACGCGTTCAAGTCGCGTTCTTCAATGGCGCGTCTCGTTTCTCCCCGGATTGTGCTGTCCATTGACGTGAATTTTTGTTCAGTGCACTCCGGAGTCCGGAAGAGATTCTGTCGATGGGAAACGACCCCCACTGGGTAGTGGAGCGTGTACCCGTACCTTGAGAGCGTGCTCAATCCGACTGAGCATGGCTTTTTCTCGTTAAATGCAACACCATGCGAGCCAGGGGATCTATGATGATTGGCGACAGCGATTATCTGCAGTGAATAAAAATCGGCCTTATTTTTCCTTAATCAGCGCCAGACTCAATACTCTTTTCTGGGTCGGTCGAAGCGACAACCCCAATGTGGTTTTCTTTGGTGGTCCATCTCATTGTTGGTTTTTGCGGCGGAGCAACGACTTTTTCTCGGTTCTCTCACTCAAAGCCAGACTTGACTTGCTTTCCCCACTCACCGGCCTAGGCTGAGACGTCTATCTATCGTCCTTTTTGTTGATGCGCGTTCAACCAGCACGATGTCCATGTCAAACACCGAGGTTGGCAGATGGCTCATTTATATTCGGTCTCAACGGGTCTCTGAGGAGCTCCACAACCGAAGAGACCGGAGGTTCGATGCCTCTCGACGATATTTGAAGAATGGACTGAAGCATTTTTTTTTTTCATCGTCTAGATTTTGTCAGTCTGTTTGTTCAGCAGTATTATTTCCCTCATACCTCGAATCGGTCTTCCGGCTTCGATTTTGCTTAAACCTGTCATTCTAGGAAGTCTACTTATAGCGGTACTGATGGCCTAGTGGCGGATTGGGAGGTTCGGTTGAATAATATAAGCAACTTCAACTCAATTTCAACTTCTTGGGACTCGAGGTTCAATTCCTCCCGCCTGAATGTGCGTCCCGATTGTTATTGTAAGCTCCCCGTGTCATGCATTTCCATTCAGATCATTCATATCGTCACTAGATAACAGAAGCGCTCGTGGAACTCAACATCGTGTGCGAGTCCGACCATGCTGTGCGATCAAAGCTCCCTACCTCGCGGTGCTCTAGACACGCCACGGGGATCAGTGGGTGGGAACAGAGGCAGAGGAGAATTGAATTCGTGGTCTCCTCTAGAATGTTGATGTTGTGTTCATCAACGTGTCGAACTTTAGGCTAAGCGCTTGGGTATTTATGTGCTTCCTCTCCATCGATACTTAGCAACCCTGGTTTTTATTAATCCAACAGCGGAGAGAAGTCGTATACAGGCTTGGAAATAGAAACCGTAGAGGTGAGAGAAGTGGCGACATGCAGGGAGTGATTCTCGATTCGGTGCAATGTATTACATCGTCGGCGCCAAAGATTAATCGGGCCCAATGTGAAGCGATCCTACGTGAGAAAGTGCATGAGCATGCGTTCCATAACCTTAAGAAACCCACATTTTCCGCAGGAAGTACCTTCTGTTCCGCGTTGGTTTTTTAGGCATCGAAGAAGTATCCGGTGACAACGAACTGTCGAAGATGAGATGGCAAAAAATAGATAAATCTCATTCAAATTCAGCGAGCGTTTCATTGCAGAGCCATGTTTGATTCCCTCCGCCAAATGCCAGAATCATCAGCGTTCAACTGGATTTTCCTGTTGTTGTTATGATGTTCAATGCCGAATGAAATACCACCACGTCATTTGCATCACACCAGGGGAATATTCATATCTACGCATGAGTCCATTGAAAACTCATGGCAAAGCAAAATCTTGATAGAGTGGTTCTGGATGGACAAGGGACATTGGGAGGAGGAGCCTCAGAAGATGATTAAATGATTTGATGAGCCAGAGCATTGTCGACGAGAAGAGCCATGCAGTGCAACAGCATAGACGAACGAGCATGAGATCTTGGAGAAGACAACAGCACTACAACAGCTTGGTCTAGATGATGTTGGCAAGTGTTGGCATCTGTCTTACGGGAATCATCATTTCCCCGCAAATCAAACCATCTGATTCTCTTTTATCTCTTTAGCGCTGGAGGCGTCAAAATGCCCATTTGTGGGCGGAAACTCCGAGATCGCCGATCCCGATCTATGGTGCGGGGAAATAAAAGTCCATATGCGATATGTACAGAAATTATTCCTGTACATACCACATGGTCCCAGTCTCCCAGAAGTCTGAAACCGCTGGGGCGTGAATTTTACGTTGAATCTCGGGGTAGAAAACCGGCCAATCAAGGTCTCGACCGCTGAAGCGAGGGGCTGCGGAGGTTTTCCGTGTCGGAGCAAGCACTGCCCGGTGTTGTTCGCATCCCTCCGCTTTGATCAACTTTCCGCGCTGGTTCGCATGTGGTGGTTCAGCGCTTGCGACTCAATTCTTCTTTGGGCTTAGTACTAACGCAGCGACGCTTGCATCCTAAAAATGGTATCTATCTTCATGCCCTGCTTCTTGTCTTACTTCTGCTCGTCTCAAGCTTGTACATTCCTTGCCAGCCATGACGCCCGCAAACACACCCTTGGCCTTCCCGACGGCGACCCTGGTCGCTCCTCCATACATTCTGTGCTTGGTTAGCCGTAACCTCGCCGTCGCTCGATTCCATATTCATATCCATTACTGTTGCTTTTGAGTATTGTCTTGTTTCTTCTCAATTTTTCAATGAGGGCTGAGTGCAAGGATATCCTGATAGATACCGAAACATAAAGAGGAGGGATGCTCACGAGCCTCCCCCCCTCGCCGCTATATTGGGCATAATGCGAAGTGGCTTTGAAAAACGTAATGGAGTCGATGCGAGCGTGGAAAGCCCTGAACAATGAACATACCCGATAGCCGCTGACTTCTGAGGTGGCTGTGAGACCAAGTCGTAAATCATTCTTGGATATAATATTGCGGGAAAAAAAGGGAGTGTGTGGTGAGAATTTGCAACCAGTGAGAACGCTGGAAGCCTACTTTTCTCAGCCAACTCAATAACAACATCGCGCACATTGTCTCGCTCGATTTCAGCGACTCTAACAATATCTAGACATCGCCGATTCGCATCTGAGGTGTTCCTTCGCCTTGATTCCTGCTGCCAGCTCAAGTATGGTCAGACTGCACGGACTCGAGCGTATCCACCGCCATCGTTAGACGTGAATTTGTGGGTGCTGTGCGCGGAACATGTTCCGCCAAAGATATCCGTAGCAGCGCAATCTGTTTTTTAGCGCCATCGGCCGAGGACAAGGATCTTGAGCGGGAGAACGACGTGCTTCTGTTTCTGATGAGCGCGCCCCCATCAACTGTCTGTCCTTCTTTCAGGCGCCCATCCACAGCTTTTAATACACAACAGGAATACGCAGGGATGGGAGAATAAAGGTACAACACCGAGTTGAAAACTGCCAAGAATTAGCGGCGTCCAGATCTGATGGCCGTTTGGTGAAAAGGATGCTTTGGGCTTCTTCCGGAAATGACCGGGGTCCTGGGTTCAACCTCAGAAGATTAAGTTTGCGGATTTCAATCGAACATTGATTTCTGAGGGAGGCGCGCTGAGGTCCGCAGATGCCTGGTTGGCCCTAGCCAAGGCGGTGCTAGGGGATATTACACCTGACTTAATTACTGACATCTGAATAGAGTTAAAGTCAAAGTCTGAAGAAGCGCCACAGCTTCAAGATGCGCACTGGGCGCTGAGACTACACGTTCCTCATACATTATTTATTAGACGCCAATTTGACCTCGTCCAAGCTCTTTGTGCATCCAACATGGCGTCCCCTCCGTCCTCTCCATCGTCCGTCTCCATGTCCCGCTCACGTTCCCCGCGGGACGACATTCGGCTGGTGGCGGACACGATGCTGCACTCTTCACTCTCACACAACCCCTCGTCGGCTGCGTCTGCCGTTTCCGGCACCAGCACCCCACCCAGCTCTATGTCCCACTCACGCTCTTGGCGTGACAACATTCGGTCGACGATGCTGCACTCCTCACTGTCACGCAATCCCTCGTTGGCTGCGTCTTCCATTTCCAGCACTAGCACCCTCCCCAGCACACCGGAATCTTCCGCACTCCCGTTGCCCACCTCATCCCACGGGTCCAGCATCGCGCGCAACTCCGAGGCCCGAATCGACATGCCCGCCGCCAGCATGCACTTGCCGCGGTCGAGATCCGCAACTGCGACCACAACATCAAGCACTCGCGAGCGGCTCCGCGCGGTCGAGATTGAGCGCGACGAGTTGCGGCGCGCTGTAGACGGCGAGACGCCCGCCGCCAGCATGCTCCCGCAGCGGTCGAGCTCCTCAACCGCGGCTACGACAACAGGCACTCGCAAAAGGCTCCGCGCTGCCGAGGCTGAGCGCGACGAGCTGCGGCGCGCCGTAGACGGCGAGCGGGCGAAGGCTTCGGAGATGCGGCGCCTGGCTGCGGAGGAGCGTGCCATCGCCGAACGGCTCAAACGCGAGAGCGGCGCCATGGAACTGTCGGCCACCGAGGCCAGGCTGCGGGCGCTCAAACTGCACCGCGAGGTGCTCGCACCCAGCGCCCAGTTAATGCGGCGCTCCTCGGCAGGCTTGTTCAAGGCGACCTACTCGACCGACCTACTATTCCTTATCGACACCACGGGCTCGATGGGGGGGAGCATCGATGCCGCCAAAGAGCAGGTCAAGAGCATTGTGAACGACATCAAGCTGGCGTTTCTCAACGAAGCCGACGTACGCATCGCAGTGGTGGGGTACAAGGACCACGGAGACTCGCCCAATATCCAGTTCCTCGACTTCACTGAGTCCGCAGAACAAGTGCGCTCGTTCTTGACCGAGCTGACCGCCATTGGTGGAGGTGACGCACCGGAAGACGTCCTCGGCGGGCTCCGACAGGCACTCGACGCAACCTGGAAGCACCAGACGCGGTGCATCATCCACATTGCGGACGCACCACCACACGGCCACACCTTGAACGATGGTATCGGTGATGACTACCCTAATCCAGGGAGCGAGCCGCATGGCCTCACCCACGAACCACTGCTCAAGCGGATGGTCAGTCTCCACATCAACTACGCCCTGCTTCGTATCAATGGATCCACGGATCGCATGGCGTTCACCTTCCTCAAAGTGTATGCCACGGCTTCCCCGGACTGCAAGCTGCACCAGGACAATAAGTACTACAGCGAGGCAAACGCCATGACCGCAAGTCGGGGCAGGGAACTTACCCAGTGCAATGCCAAAGCCGGGTTGTTTTTCGAGGAGTTGGAGCTCGGCACTTCGTACAGCGCGCTTCGGCACCTGGTTGTCAAGAGCGTCATCACTTCGGCTTCGCGCACCGCGGCCCGCGCGACGATGTCGATGGCTGGAACGAGGAGAGCGGGGACAGGTAGGACACTGGATATGTATCTTGTGGCCATCGAGGAAGATGACTCGGATGCCGATGACGTGTCCGACGTGCCCGATGTCGTGCCCCTTGAGGCCGTCCCGCCGCATTGGGACACGCCCGGCTGGCTCAACGAGACGCTGATGGTGGAGGGCTTCTCTCTAGACGTGGTGGTACATGGCCCCAGCACGCTCAACGACATGATGGCGCACGATGACAACATCAAGATGAGCATGATGGAACTCACCATCCACAAACGGTCGCGTCCTTTTGCCCAGGGCACACTGCGTGTGGCGTCCTACGCGCGCACAGCAGCATCCACCAACCTGTTTGTAGTCAAGTCATCCAAGATTGCTGGCAAAACACTCGCTCACCTGGCCGAGGACATGCGATGCCAGGCGCTGTGCAAGGCGTTCGCGCTCGAATTCAATGCCCTGTCTGGCGAGGCGCACTCGATCGACTTCATCGTGACCACCTGCTTGAAAGGTAAGGCGGGAACGATCTCGGGAGCCGATGAGTGCATGTCCCTCGAGCCTTTCATCGACGGCACCTATGTCAAGTACAACAACAACTGCGGCTACGTCAACGAGTACATCCCCGACGACCGCTTCAACCAGGCGGCACAGGCCTTTTCGCACTTCACCTTCGAGCGTTCCCGCGGAAGCTTCCTGGTTAGCGACCTGCAGGGTGTGGGCCATGTGCTGACGGACCCGGCCATTCACACGTCTGATCCCAAGCGCTTCCTGCTGGCTGAGACGAACCTGGGCCCGGAGGGCTTTAAGTTCTTCTTCGCCACGCACAAGTGCAACGGCATCTGCACCAAGCTAGGGCTCAAGAGCAGCGCCGCCATGCTCATGTCGGGTAGCTACAGCTTCCGTCAGATCTGGCCTAGCATGGACCTCACGGTGTGCTGCTCCAACAAACTGTGCAGCAAGATCGTGCGCCTGGCCAGTACCAAGAAGTCCGACAAGTTCCCCGGTTACAGCTGGTGTGACGCCTGCTGGCCGCAGTTGCGCGCGACCACCGTCAAGTGGATCTGCGTCTGCCCCGGCCCGCACCACGAGTTCGAGGTGTCTAAGTTCTTCTACGAGTCTCAGGCCCAGTGAAAAACCCAGCTAAGCAGATCGAGCTAGAACGAGCTATATCGAGGAAATCGAGGAGTATCGAGGAATTTCGAGGTGTGCCTGGCGTCTGATCTGACAATTTCAGTCAAACAGCCCGCTAACGCGCACACATTCGACATCCGACACAGAATGACGCACCTCGACAGTCTTTTGCAATTTCGACCAAGTGGTCGACTTCGCGGACGTGTGGAGTGATTGCGTCATAGGCGCGTCTTTGCTCTCGATAAATACAAGTCGTACGATGTCGGACTTTAAAATGCTTCTTTCCCTCCTTCCACCACCTCCCACTTTCCCGTCCGCGCCCCGGGCACGCTCTTTGTACCACAGTGCGCATTTTCCCCCATCGTATCATTGTGCCCGTCTTAATGATCTTGCCAGCTTCCGCCAAGCTTGCGCGGATAATCTCCATGCCATGTCTATGCAGGTGCGTGCGCTATCCCACGTCGCGTTGCTGATTGTTACACATTAGAATGCCAGGTGGAGGCCACAGGGTGGCTATTGTGGTGAGTGCCTTGACTGTTTCCAATCCATCTACTTACCCGTGTTCATAGAATCCGAGTCGCGTCTTGTCCTTTCGATTTCTCCGCTTCGTATGTCCTCGATTCATTCTATCTTGAACTGTCTGCTCACAACTTGTCCAGTGCCGCGTCTTTCTTATTGTACTCACTCGCGGCCGCATCCTCCATTACACAGGGCCTGGGCGGGTTGGGGTTGGGTAGAGGTTACACTGTGGAGTGTAGGGGAGAATGGCGATGGCGTGCAGGATAGTGTAGTAGGCAGCGCGTGTACTGTAGGAGCAATATAATTGAATATTTTTTATATTCCAATATGTGCGTAGCGAAGCAATGGAAGGCTCGATGCACCTCGATACTGCAGATATGAGCTCGTTCGCGCTCGATTTACGTCGATATTGCTTGATTTTCATCGAGGTACATCGAGCCCAGTCCAGATTATCGAGCGGAATCGAGGACCCATCAAATTCCTCGATTTACCTCGATACAGCTCGATTTGCTTAGCTGGGTTTCTCACTGGGTCTCAGGGGCGAAGCACGCCGCGCAAGTGTTCTGCGCACCGCGAAGACAGGGCGGTGTCTAGGACGGCGGTGGTGGGCGGCAATTTTTGGGCTAGGCTGAGATCCGCAACGAAGAACTCATCCTCTGGCAGAAGCCCGTGAGAAAGAGGAGCGATTTGGTGAGTTTTATTCGGTGCAGTGTCATCATCATTCATAGTAACCGAACTTTAGGTTTGTTTGGTTTGGTATCACACATGTTTACACCTATGGCTTTTTTCATAGTATTGTTTCACATATAAGAAGGTGTAGCGCGCGTGCCCACTAAGTGCGCATTTTTATTTACAACGAGCAATGTGTCATTTTTAGTGTGGGAATCCCAACGGGTAGCAGGACAGCTTGTTCGTATACATTGCAACTCCGCGTACGTGCGTACAGCAACTTCAATGTCTACATAAAAAATCAAACCTTTACAAGTATGAGTCCCGACTCCATCTTCCTATCCCGAGGTGTGCTGCATTATAACCTCAAATGATAACGACAAGTAACATAGCGAAGATCAAATAAAGACTCGGCAACGGCAGACCCGTGGCGCCGTCCGGCTTGAACTCAACAGCTATAGCCGAATGGTTGATCCCGACAGCAGGGGTGTTCAGAGTTGCTGTCAGCGCGAAATATTGAATTAGATCAGTAAATATCTCTATCGCGAGGGTATCACTTGCGCACCAGTGAAATTCGCGCCGCAGGCCAAAGTGATGTTGTCCGTGCCCAAACTCGGTTGGATGGTTTTCGCTATGCTGTACGCGGCCTTCGTGCACTCGTTGCAGTCGAGATTGTTGAGCGCCAAATCCACGAGCTTTCCCACCATCGCCGCGGGATCTGCGTTATACAAATCCACCGTTCTATTGTCCGCGAGGAGTTCAGTCATGCAGAATTGGAATATATGTGATTTTTTCCCCGCACTAATAGCTCGTTCTTCGAAACGCGAACCATACTAGAAATCCCTACTTCCAGCCCGGTTCACAAAAGCAATGCGGCCGTACGGGCCGGCTGCAAATCATCTGACCCATCGCATCAGTGTGACCCCGTGACGGTGACGATCGCAAAAAAGGCCGACCATGGCATCGACGCGCCGGTCCCTCTCAACACTGATATCCAAAATCGAGATTGAGCGCAAATTCCTGCCGACGCGCCTTCTACTGGATGCACTAACCCGACCCACCGCCGCGTTCCCAACCCTCCCGCCCTCCATCCGCGCGCGCCCCGCGGCCGCGGCGGTGCACTTCATCCGCGACGTCTACTACGACCGGCACGATGGGCGCCTCACGGCAGAGGGCTATGGGTAAGGCGACGGAGTGTCTTCGTCGCGTCTCCTACCGCTTCTTCTACGGCTACGTCTACTTCCTCATGGGAAGCCAAAGTCCGCGTCGGCGCCGACTCCGATTCCGTGGCGACGCAGTTCGTCGAGGTCGAAGGCGCGCAGGCCGTCGAGCGCGAGATCCACCGCGTGCTCGGGGTAGGCTCGGGATCGGGCAAGTGCCTGTTACCGTGACTGTGGACAAGATCACCGAGCACCTCGGTGTCATGTGTGATTTGACGACGCGGAGGGTGGAGGGGCGGTTGGAGGTTTGCTACGACTCCGACTCCGAGGATGTGCATGAGAATGATGACAACGACGCAAGGCTACGAAACCTGACAGTTGCGATCGACCAAGTCGTCAAGACGCCCCGCGGGGACTTCGCGGCGGCGCGCGCTGTGCTGGAGCGCATCCTTGGGGGCGGGACGGCGGTGGCGGCGGCTCCGACAGCGACAGTAACCTCACCAGCCCGCCCGACATTTTCTTCCACGAAATCGGCGAGCTCGAACTCATGGCGGAGGTCCGCACCGATCCCGGTCCCGATCCCCCTTCCTTCGGCGACAAAAACTCCCTTTCGAAATCGCTTGAGGCGGAGCACGAGACGCGCCGCCAAACCCTCGCAGCAACGCGCGCCGCTCAGCTCGAGGCCTTCATGGGCGCGCACCCGGCACTGTTCCCCATGACGCCGCGCCCGTGCGGGAAGCTGAATGCGTATTTTGCGTGGAGGGCGGGGGCGGTGCGTTAGAGGAAAAGAGATGAGAGGCTAGGTAGGCCCGTATACCTTCTCAAGTGGTGTTTCGAGGTTCGTGTTTCCCCATTGAACCCACTCTAGCCTCTACGCTCTACGCTGAATTCTCGGACAGGGCAACTGACTGATAGTCTCGGATCCCGTATCATGAGATAACGCAGCCAGAGTCTTGCTTTCTTTTTTGTTTTGGGACCTATAGATTAGCTGAGTTGAATTATGAAGCTCAGTCCGCTACCATACTCTTCTACTATCCTGTTCTCGATTAATCCTTAATACTGATTTGTTCAAAAAGGCGCAGATACTCTGATAGATTTATTCGCAAAGCCAATGAATGTACAGCGTGTTACTATTTTGCGTTTCAAGAGAAGAGGTGACTACCCGCAAGCTTAATCATAATGCGTGCTGTTGAACAGACGATTCCCGGTGTCGGTTGTACCTTTGCCGGTGTACTTGTTGTCAGACAGGCGCAAAGAGACGAAGCCAACGTTGTCGTCTCGGGCCAATATATCCCCGAGAACGCCATCGCAGAGCGACTGCGCCTGGATTACTCCCGCAATCACCACGATGCGAATAGTAGAGTCCAGCGCACGGATGTGCTGCACGAACTCCTCGACGGACTTCCCGCTGTTCACCACCGAATCAACGAGCAGTACGGTTTCCCGCCCCTTCAGGTGCTCGTTGCTGAGTTCCTCGGGTTTTTTAGCATGCACGCTTCGATGATTGCGATCAGTAAAGGCCAGGAAGAATACCGCGGTGGCAGACTTACAACATAGCGAGAGGTAGAGCTTTGTAAACACCCAACGCCATCGGCCCCCCCCCGCGCATCAGGGCCACAATCGCGGTCTTCCTCTCGTGGCGAAGGCGATGGCCGGTTGTTTGGTTTCCCTGCACATGTGGGATGGGAACCTCCTCCAATCCAACCAACTTCGGTAAGAATGTCGTCGCCAAGTACCAACCGACGCTCCCATGCGCCTTCTGCAACGCCGGACCGGAAATTCGCGCATCGCGCATCGGCGTCATCAGGAGTTTGGCTGCGTGCTCGTCCGTCGCATGGAGAACGCGACGAAGCCCGAACAGACGAAGAAGCGAGTCGATGAGGTTCGAACCATCAATGTTGAAGAGTGGAAGCAGGTCAGTATCGAGGCGAGGGGTTGCGTTGCTGGGCAACAGCCATTGGTTCGTCTGCAGGCCGTCATTTACAATCGCATCCAATAGCGCTTTGTCCATCGAGCGGCTCCGTGTATGCTCCTCCCCGACAACGACGATCGCCTTCTCCGCCTCCTTCAGCATCGGAAGGTCCAGGGTACTATCGCCAAAGGCACAGACGCAGATCTCATGGACGTCCCTTAGGCGGGCGACCAGCTCGCGTTTCATTCGAGCAGTGACGACGAGTTGGTCCTGAATACGCCCACCGCCAATAACCTTGACCGTCTGCGAGAGACCTGCCGCATGCAATATCTTCTCCCAAATCAGACGAACCCCGCAAGTGATAATGACTACCCCGACACGTCGCTCTGCCGCCTCTTTCAGCAGCGCAAGGATCTCGGGATAGATGGTTGCAGCAGACGCCACCTGCTCGCTGTACTTCTCGAACTTCCCCTCATCGACTGCTTCGTAGATGAACGCTGCTTGGAGGAACGCCTTGTACGAGTAGCCAAATGGACTACTGAACACCATCTTCAACGGATCCGAGTCTTCCCCCGTGCGTATCGTGTCGCCCAACGCGATCTCCCAGAAAAGCTTGCCCGTGTCTTCGGAGATGAGTGTCTTGTCCCCGTCGAAGACCAGCATAGTGCCTCGTTTCATCCCGTCAGCCCTAAACCCGGAAACGACCTCGTCCAGCCTATTGTGTGCGCAAGAGAGATTATACGCCTCCGTATGGCGCTGAATATCACGAATGAGGGCGGAGACTGCGCCAGTGCGCGGTGGAGCGGAGGTGAAAATGATCTTCTTCTGCAGACAAATCCGACGCAGCTGCTCGCATTCCTCCTCCTGCCATTTACAAATATGAGCCTGCGAAACCGCCGATCGGTGGCGGTGGCGGTCTTTCCCCCGGCGTTCCACAACGTCGGGAGCAGGGACAGTCAGGTAGAGGATGTGCGTGAAGACTGCTGCGTCGCGTTCAGTCCACACTCGCTGCCCCGCTTCCTCGGACTCGTCGTCCCAGAAAACAAAATGGCCCGCGACGAGCCCGATTTTCCCGCTCGTGGCGCACGCGTCGGCGATGTGCGCTATGGCTTTTTCGCGCCAGTGCGTTTTTTCCTGGTCGTTCATACGCTTGAACGCGGTGAGGCCGTCGGGAACGAGCGCGTCGATGATAGAGGAGCCCTCGTAGAATGCGAAGTCGTGCTGTCCGAGCTCCGTGTCTGTTTTCAGATGATCGAGCAGGTAGCTTTTGCCACAGCCAGGCACGCCATAGAGACCTATGACTGTGGGCTGCTTTGCTGCGGACGAGCGGGCGGACTGGGTGGGGATATTCAACATGTTCCAAGCCTGCAACAGTATCGCACAGTAGGAAGTAGTGACGGTCGATTATAAAGCAAACGAGGCGATAAAGGGCTGTAGCAGAGGTCTGGACAGGTGGAAATAGCGGTGCAAAGGCTGTAGACAAGGAAGTAAGTAACTAGCGCCGCAGCTTCAAAATCAACCCGATTTAACAATGAACGCCGAAGAGTGCTAGCCGGATCTTTGAGGGATTCTTCTCCCGTTGTCACCATTAGCGCCTTACCTTTCCGAATATTCACGGCGTGTAGGCCCGAGTCTCCAGAAGCTGAAGGTCCTATAGAAATATTAACACTACAGAACCCACCGATGTTACAACCAGTGTAGCATGCCAGATTTCCCAAGACATCGTTTTTTAATCAACTTATTTTCGCTTTCTCTCTAAGGATAGGCTATCTGCATCTTTCATCGATTCGAACCCGTTGGACTTTATGCGGCGCCCCCAAGGCGCTCCGCGTCGAAGGTCATTTTTAAGCGCGCACTTGAAGAAAATTAAAAATCTTTACCTCCGCGCCAGGTGACAGTCGATTGAGGACGGTGACTTGCGTCGAGGCGGGAGGATTTCTGGCCGACCTTCGGATGCTCTCCTTATTACTTTTCAGATATTGTCAGAGCCTTCGTAAATCAATTCCGGCGTCTAGCTTTCCATTTATTTCCACTGCTGACAGTTGACTTTTTCAAACAAGGATTAGCTTTCGACCCTGGCGCTACCATTTAATTTCGAGCTCACCGATCAGCCACCCAGGACCCAACACCCGTTCACAAGGGAATCTGCTTCGAATTCCCCTTGAATTTGACGCCCATCATTCCCCTCGCTGCATCCCATCGTTTTGTTTATATTTTTACGCCGTCGTTTCGAGGCTAAGACGTCTACAGACAGCCCCAAGCTGTTCCCGTCGAAAGTCTGCGATAACGATGAACAATATCGGTCCAACCCATCGGCCCATATTCATCTAATCCCTTTTTCAGACCCATTATTTATCTGCCGCGATAACTTTCTCATCTGCAGGTTAGTCGTTCCATCGTCCCATCGTGCCCTTGACTGCATCAGACCTGGTGCAAAGTTTAAAATGAGTGGAGGCGGTCAAACAGTACCGCCGAAGATTCGCATATCACCCTTGTGTCCACCTGGGCTGGGCGCTTAGCAGTCTTCATCTTAAACTAAGTGTACCCGATGCAAGACGTGCGTGAATACGTATACACGTAGCGAAACTTAAAATGGGGTGTTCCGTTAATTGGACCAGCGCCCAAGCGTAAAAGGCACCAGCATGTTGGGGCCAGCAATGACCGATGACCGCAAAATGGAAATGCGTCAATTTACCGTCAAAGGCGTCAGATCGGGACTGCAGGTATCAGAGGGTCTCCTTGGCGGCAGCGGCACTGGCATCATTTTCACTTTGCTCCCCGCACAACCGCGGTGCCGCTGCGAAATTTCTAATGGCCCGCCCATTCAAGAATTATGCGCAACTTAATATTATAATATATGTTTGAGATTTTCAACTGGCGCACGATCAGTTGAGCCGAGGTCATTTATACCGCGCTGGATGAAGGCCGAATAAACCGCGATGTACCTCGTCCATTCTGGGTCGGTCAAAGCGAGTCATCGGTGATCGAGGTTGTTTGGACTTGTTGACAGCGCTCTTTCGCTTTCCCTTTTTCGTGCTCAAACTCGGTGAACCCTCGGTTCTCCTTCTCCAGTTCCATCCCGCAGACGTACCCATATCCACGATAGCGCCACCCGAGCGGCGTTGTGGCACAGCGACAATAATGACTGAGTTAGCTTCGAGCCTCATCATTTTAAACTTGCTCTGAACCAATCTTTCTCCTTCAGCCTGGCCCGTATTCTCGCACTTCCCCTAGATGCTGACGTCCTGTTGAGGGAGCGCGCCACCCTGCCGGCGCGTGGCTGTACTATACACGGTTGGCGCTTAAGGAGATGTTCATCTTCGCATACTTACGTCAGTCGTCTGCTGCGCAAAGTCTGGCCATCTTTCTGCATTCTTTCTCCATTTCACAGACTTCGTGGAACTCTGGCCAGGGTGCTGGTTTTCGAGCAGCTTTCTGTGGAGTTGAAGCAAACATCGACTCGCCAATAAATTATTTAATCGAACCTCGGACGTCTTGCCTGCGGCAGAGAATCAGACAGCAGCTCCTCCTCACCCTCAAATCTATTATGCCCGTCCCACTGAACGTCGACCTTTGCGTCCATGAACATGTGCAGCACATTCTTGCAGAAATCCATGGTCATCGTCTTGATAGGTTTGCCCCGATCCAGGCGCGCGCACAGGAGCGCCATCAGGCTGGGGATTATCGCGGGGATGTCGAAAGCGGTGTTGACGAACCCAAGCGTGTGTAACGCAGGAGGAAGGACGCCCACCTCTGTCTGCGTAGTAACATCGCCGGTATCTGGGCACTGCAACGCAGGGGTGAGCAGCGTCAAGCCGGCGGTGGCCCAGTTGAATTGAATGCGCTGCAGGGTGTGCACCGCAGGGAAACGGCGCAGGAGACTCACCCAATCGTCCTCGGGGGAGAAGACCCCGTGGGACGGGGGCAGGCACTGGCAGCAGACTGGCGTCCCCAGGTCGAGCACGGCGATGTCCGAGGTGGGCAGTGCGTCGAGAACGGCGAGAGTCAATGTAAAGGTGGGCGGCTCGAGTACATTGCGGAAAGCAAGGTAGAATTCGGAGTCCTCGGATCCGGGGACGACGTCGCCCTTCTCTTCCGGAGAGGCGCAAAAATGGATCCCGTCGAATGTCCATGGAGATTTTAGGATCCCAAGCCACTGGAGGACGGTGAACGTTGAGTCGGGAGGCAGCTCGTCAATCGACAAGTATGACAGATTTCGGAATAGATGGGAGTCTTTCGTTATAGCACATCCCCTCAGCTCAAGCTCGCGCAGACATGGGGTTTCGTAGGCGAATATGGCGGGTGGCAATATGATCTCGGCGCGGCCGCAGTTGAGGCGCAGCACCTCGAGCTTCGGTGCCGCTTTCAACAGGCAATATCCAAACGAGTGGAAGTCGGGGACCTATCTAAGCACTGGATTCTCGAGGTATTTTCGATGGCGAGCAGTACATTGTGAAGCGCGTTGCGGCAGTTCAGGCTGGCCTGAACGACCAACGCAGTACCCTTCGAGCGCACCAGCGATTCCCTGACTCTTTCCGAGGTGTCCCTCGAAAAATCGATGTAGCTCCAGAGGCTGGCGCAGCTTAGCGCTACGTCTCTCCATCGGTGGCACACGCCTGCCGTGCAGATGCGCACCTCTGCGGATGAAAGATACCCGGGATTATCTGCGGAGACGCGAGAATAGGCTGCGAGAATGAGGAAGATTTCGATATAGAAGTTCGGGAGATAGTTTTGAAATTGGGGCGACATTTGATGCCAAATAGGCCCAAATCGAAGACTTCTCTCACCATGTCTCACCAAAGCCAATCCGCGATATCACTGCCCACAACTCCTCAAGAGCAATGTCTCCAAAATTCGGATCTCCTGCCCCAAATCCTGCTGCAGTTTATAACTTCAGTAGCCGGCCGACAGTCTGGGCCACAGACACGGAGTGTGCCGTGGCATAATGTCCCTTGGAGTATCCACGATAGCAGAAATGCATTGCACTCAGCTGCGTTGACTTCCAGAGCCTTTTACCATTCGGCAATTCCATTGCTCTGGCGGAGAATCGACAATCTTTTCCCTTTACTCAGTTTATTGCCCTCTTTCACGGTGTACCACCCTGAGTGGCGCGGCGGTATTCGGAACCGTTATTTGGGACAAAGTGCCGGCGATTTTTACGTGTGTTTAGAATAATCCCGTACCTTTCGTGCAGAATCCACTCATTCGCTGTCCAGTACTTGCCAGGAATCATAGATGACGCAGACTGGGCTGTTTTCGATCGCCATGCGAACTACGTCAAAGAGATCGTTCACAGAACGCAGGCCATTAGTCCTACAGTGTATACGCGCTTGGCGATGCACAAATCTATTCTCCTTCCGAACTTGTCGCTCCTCGAGTACGGGGAGATCACAATGGAAAACCACACCGCAGACCTCATCCTTTACGTATCCCCGTCACTGGTATCTGTGTCCCTGCCCGCCTCCGCGCCTGCCACAGAAACATTCTTGAATATGTTATCCAGCAATCCCCCTCCACTCTCCCATTTCCATATTGGCAAACACCCGAGCTGGGTGCTGTCATTATGTAGCGTCTATCGGAACTTGCAGTCTGTCAGCTTCACGCGTCTCACAGGACCAGTTGCCCACGCCCATTTCCTGGCCCTTGCCTCTCTTCCCTTACTTCATTCCTTGACGACGGACATATATGGCTGGCACAAGGTCGACTTCCACTCCATCCCGCTTGGAAGCATTTTCTGCGCTCTTACCTATCTGAAGATCGGGAGCGCTCTCCAGGACGACCTAGCTCGCATTTTGCCCCTTCTCATCCCCCGGATCGGGGCAATATCCTTAATGTCCATCGCTGTCATTTGTGAAGGCAGGGCCGAGAATTTTGCTGCACTTTCAGGGGCTATCGCCGCCCGTTGGTCAACAACTATTCGAAATTTGGAGTTCACTGGAATACCGTGTATAGCGTATGAGTTTTCTGTGTTCCTGGGCTTGCCACATATCCATACGTTCGAGCTGAAGCGTACTCTTACCGGTCCATTGAATAACGCACGAGTTTTGGCGGTACTCTGCAGATGGTCAGAATTGACGTCGCTCACCATCGAGGCGCCGACGCGGACCTTGAGGTCTTGAAGTGCCTCGCTCAGCACTGCCCGGCGTTGCGCTTCCTCCACCTCGACTTCTTCCCTGATCCACTCCCCGACCTATGGACGACTCCCGTGCTTTCACATGCCCTTGCCGAACTGGAATTTTCCGGATTGGGAGCGACGCACGCCAGCTGGAGGCTGGTCAATATGCACCTCATCGCAGGGCATCTCGATCGCCTGTTCCCGCAGCTCTCGCGGTCTCGGGTCGGGGATGGAGGGATCATCGGTGGCGTGAAGTTTTTGCCATGATGCAGGAAAGGCGCCGGGCAGCGTAGACTCAATCCCTCTCATTCGTTCCGTTTTATGTAACATGTAAGCAGAATTTTCTGGGCGGTCTCGTGTTGTATAATATCTGTACTGTTGCCGAAATAAAATTCTCTCTCCATCACATCTTCAAGCACGCTCTGCATGCCCTCGAGCTCATTCATTCCCATAACAGTTCTTTTCATAACACTCATGCGACTGAAACAGGTATGAAGGTATATCGTTGCTTGATACTGCGGGATCGAAAATCCCACTTCGTGGCCTTCCGATTCTGTTTGCTTATTTTTAGCACCGCAGCGACTTCTGTGCCCCTCTTCAGTGCATGACGTTTCACTTCAACCTTTCAGCCTCCGGTTATGTTATATGGTCTGCCGCTTGTACACTGCCATCGACCCAATGACAGAGTTCCCAAATTGGGCTGTCATGAGGGTTTAGTACGGACTACGGGCGAACCTGAGCCGAGCGAAGCTCGGGCGAGTGGCGAGCCCAAAGTGAGCCCACTGTAAGGAGGCACAGGGTTGTCCAGCTGAATATGAAAAGTGCTCTAAGAAGTTCTGACAAAAGATTTCCGAGAATAATAAGTAGTGTTATCAAACGCCCCGCGCAGCAGCGAAACGAGCTCGTTCTGCCATGCAAAGCAATGGCCCTAAAATCCAAGTCCATGCCAGTCCCTAGAGTCAACCGAAGGTTGATGACGAGCGGTGTATTCAGAATTCAGGGCTGCCAGTGATTGCGCGGCGACGACATGAGCTACTAGTTGGTCTCAAATGAAATATAAGTAGAGTCTGTAGGTGTGTGCGTTTTCCTCAAATCAAGGCTGAATACAACTTTGGTGAACTTGGCAATGTCTATACATTTATATGTATGTGTATGACGGCGGCCATCTGGCGTTTTGCGAGTCGTCAAGTTGAAAGTAGGAGGTTTACACCCATCTATTGTAGAATGTTGCGTGCACTTGCTTGGGGCATCAGCGCCTTTACCTCTGCTGTGAATAAGGAGGTTTTTCTCGCATGGTGTGTAAATGAGAGACGTTGCAAAGCACCAAAACGGGGTGTCCCCAAGAGCATGTCAATCGCGGACCAATCCGGCTGCCCTGAACGTGGGATGCAAATCAGCTCGACTTCGAGCGTAGTGAGATGTGCCGAGGATAACAGCATAAGTGTAGTATGGTCTCCGGGTACTGCCACACGAGTGCCAGATTCACAAGCCGAGGGTGGATGCGAGGGCGCACGCTTCGAAGGCGATGGTGCCTGCAGGGTGGCAATGGTCGTGAAATTAGCGTGAAGTGAGTGCATGAAGAGAGAATATAAACGAACGGTTCAACCCGGCGACCCGATACGCGAGCGAGAGGGACTCGATTTGTGGGCCGAAGCGGCTGAGATACGTGTCGATCGGCTCGATCGGCTCGATCGGCTCGCCATCGGTCGTACCTGCGAGGGTCAGCGACGTGAAGATTGGAGGTTTGCGCTGCGAGAGCAGCCACTTGAATAATAAGCCAATTCCTCGCCATAGCGAGATTTCTAGCGTGTGCAGGTTCGGAGGAAATGCGTCCGTCTGCGGACCCGACGGGTCCGTCGGAGAAAGCATTGCGCGGCCCACAATGCCAACGTCGTGGTAGGTGCTGCTGAGTCGCAGATGCGTGAGAAATGGTAGGCCTGATATGAGATTAACTAGAACGTCGAGGAACATATCACCTGGGAGAGCCAAGTGGAACCGGGTGAGAGACAGGCAGGCGGCGCCAAAGCGCGGGACGTGGGTGTGCAACAAGCGCTCGAATTGTGCAAATTCCTCCACTCGCCTAAAGGAGTCCAATCCGTGGATGCAGAGCTCCGTCAAGACGGGGAAGCTTTGGAGTCGTGCCATATGCGATTCGGCGACCCACCCGGGCACAAGGCGTATATGCAGCGTACGCACAAACGATATTATATGCGGCGAAGAGGCATCGATGAGGTCCAAGAATGATTGGATAGCAGCGGGTTCGGTGTTCGAAAGTGTGATTCGATAAAAGAGATGCATTCTGCTGCGGGGCAACCATCGTCTGCAGACGCTGCCGCACGTGCCGATATCTCTAGTGTTGGTGGTGGCAGCGACATTGTCGATTACCAGGTCCACCAATTCTTGGGCGAATTCTCGCATGAGTGGGTGAGGAGACTCAGGAGAGAGAACCATCAGCTGATCAGGCCGGTTACTTTATTGATCCCTTCGATCGAACGGTTACGCATCATGATCAATCCAAGATCGATCGCAGACTTTTTCTTGACGAAGTATGAGGCCATTTGCCAGGTCACTCGTAAGTGGTAACGTCTGTCAGTGCTTATAAAAGACTAGTTGTCCACTGTCTTGCCAAACGTCTCAAGGTGCACTATCCTTTCCATAATAGCCGTGCAAGTATAGCCAAATTCATAAATCAAAAGACTCTTCGACGGATACATGTGGTGCAGGTATTCATAGACTCGGAATGACCACCATTCCGTTTATAGACTCTAGAGCCGATGGAATCCATTTTTTGGCGCTGGAACCGTACAGTACATCAGAAATTTTGGGGAACGGAATTAAACGCAGATATGACTCTACCTTCGAGGCCCTTCGTTTCAACGAAGATTACCTCCACCGGGACCTATGTAATGTTCCTGGCGTATTTTTGCATTCGGCGTGAAGAAGCTCGCGATTTGCCGGTGTATGCTTTCTCTTTCACATCCCCCACCTCGCACTCCCATGGTCAGAACTCCCGCCTCCTCACTTGGGCCGTTGGACCACCTTAAAACGGCCCTGAAGATTGCGGCAGCTGTCGGTGATGGGGCTGTGAACGTCCCAGGCTTACGATCGGCCGCCATTACGGTGGTGGAAATCATTGACATCGCTCAGGTTCGTTGGTATGTCGGTTTGTGCCATTTTCGACGCTATTAGGAAGTAGGCTGTCACCCAGAACAAAGAAGACGCCATCGATGTTGCAAAGAGTGCCGCCGAGCGCACGAGTTCCTTACTGGATGCGTTCAAAGGAAAATTCAAAGATGACATACCTTTGGACCTGCAGCAAGACGTTGCGCGATATGCAGAGTGTGTTTCTATTTCCCTAGATTTTTTCCAGATTCAGAATCTGCTCCTTAGAAAGCTCGAACTTGTGCAAAGGATCCTGCGCAATCACACAACGCAGACCGGAATCTGGCGGCGGGTGGTGGCGAGATTCTCTAACAGAAATGACATCAACAAGTGCAAAGATATTTTGAACGAGAGCTTTCAGGTTATCGAAGTAAGTTTTGTCTCGTTGAAACACAGCTCGATCCTACGACCCTCCTTCTGTAGCTCTCTCTCACACTAAAATTCCACACACGCTTCCCCAGCCTGGTGGGTAACATGAACACCTGAACACCTCTGTCGGTTCTCGAAATCTGACATTCGGAAATGTAGCTAGATCAACTTCAGTCTGGCATCACGGCTCAAACCGACCCGGGTAAGATATGCAGTGTTTGTATAATGGAACTCAGCTAATCCATCCCTCAAGTTCCGCCCAAAATTTCCATAATACGGCGAGAAGAGCTGGATCTTCGTGGCTACTGGCGACTGGATAGCAACACAAGCATCGTATCGGCCGAGTATAATGGAAAAAGCGTGGTGGTCAGGAAATACGGGAGCGACAAAAGACGATGGGTCTGTGATGATTATTTACGTGCTTTGATTATCTTCTCACCTGATTTCAGACCGCCGACCTCGACGCCTGGCTAGAATCGGATGCATGGCAAGAAATCCATTTTGACTCAATCGGCCGACTTCTGTTTATCCTGTCCATTCATTCCAGGCAGCCCCACTACTTGCAGATAATCGGTCAATCAGAAGAGAATGCCTGTTCTCTCCACCTTGTATTCCGAGGTAATTCTTTCGCTGTTCGCCGGTTGTTTTCTGAAGAAATATTTTAGATCCTGGCGTGCCTGTACAGTCGTACATCGAGTGTGGATGCCGCGAAAATGTTAAGAAATGTACATTAGACGTTTTAACCATGGTCGGTTTGACGTCACTTCATAACAAATATGAACTGAAATTGTTATTACTTGTTACAGGTTATACAGTTTGCGGTGCGCCTATTTCATTCTACTTGCCAAAAAGGACGTGGGGCTCAACTGGTCTTCACCGGTTACTTTCATTTCAGAGCGCAGCCAACGGGTTACTTCACAAGGATCGGGGCGGCTGTAAAATAGATGTAATTGTGCTCCCATCGAACATTCTTCTGTCAAGACTGATCCATATATAGACCGCCGACGTCTGTCTTCGTTCCACCAACAGCGCCATGAGTGGCGTTAACTTTGTGCTCGCTGATTTCGACCCGTCTCATATGTACGAACCCACTGCGACCGATCCGACAATCGCAAACGAAGGTTGGAACATTTTTGTGAATTTGATAACCAAGGCATGTCGGTTTCAGGCAGAAATGCGACCTCTCTATATAACCTAGGGCAGGCTATCACTGGAAATCTGTCGAGGCCCAATTACGTTCTTGGTCATCATGGTTCGTCGTTGGCCATTTGTTTCGAGAGTTAAACTAATAAAGCGCTCTAGGCGAAACTGGTCCAGTAGCCACACGGCTCTTCCGCTTCCTTATTCATTTCTTGGTCGATTTTCCCTACGAGGAGGGTCGCCACCATGACAGATTAGATCAGTTGTTCAGAAAACTGACATCAGACTTGAAGTCTCTGCAAAATGATGTTGGACTTCTCGATTCGAAGGACGGGAGCAATCTTTTGCTTGACTCGATGCAGCGCTATTCTTCTAGTCTATGTGCAATCTGGGATCTATGGCATATCCTTCCGGTGACTCCAGGCGATCTTGGGGTCATGATTCCCGGCAACGACGCCCGACGTCCGGTTTTCCAGAAAATTATGAATCTGGCAACAAAAATCAATGAGTTGTCCGCAGCAGAGGGACAGAAGCTGCCCGTCATGACTTCTCCGGAATATGCGGAGCAACAATATTTCCCTTCGGACGGCGAGCCGTCGTATTGGACTTCTGAAGCAGTGGATGCTTCGACGATAAGGTCACCCTTTCATCTGGAGTAAGCTCCTTCCCACTTAATTTTTCTGTGCAGGCACAGTTTGCGACTCGGAGATATTCCCATTGCTACTCCATCAGGTGTTGAGTATTCCCGTGGCCGCAAAATATCCCTCTTGGGTAATTCGTTCAACTATTATGCTGCGTGGAATTATCTTCGCCACCTTCACAAAACGGGGGAGCTTCTCGCACTGGCGACGGAACGTAAAATTCATCCGGCTGATCTTATACTCAGTAAGTTTCTTCCTATCAACCATTCCATCCGCTAAAACTGCGCAAAGTATTTTCGACTTCTGAACATAGAGGATACACCCAATTCATGCTAAACACTAGTGAACGGCGCGACGATCTTCTCAGCCAAGTCGGGGCCAAAAACGGAGTTCTGCATTACTTTGAAAATCTTGCCGCAGGCGAGGGTGAGTTGAATGGATATTGGTCCGCCTCAGAGAAACCCGGGGATCCGCTTTGGGGGGCCTCCCCTCGTGCGCCGGGCACGGAGTGGGCATGGGAGTATTCTGACACAGATTTCAAAGTCGAGATAGGACGGTAATGTTTTCTTTTACCTTTAATATGTCTACTTATCAGTTCTGCTGTAGGAAAGGAGCGATGCAACATATTCGTTATGTTTCGTTGTAGCCCAAATTAAACAATGCCTGCAGGGAGCTAGCGATGTATCTTTCAATTATTTTTGTACCATGAATCTCGACCTTTGAGTTCAAGGAGTTGCACAGTTTCCGTCTCACAGCTTGGAGCTATCGCCCTCTTTGGAACTTGGTCGGAATATTTTCAAACTCCGACAGGCTTGTTTGATCTAATAATTGTTCGAATGCCGGCGAGCCGCTCCGGCTCCCCACGCCGACGGTTTGGGTTCTATTTGAGATACGTGCCGCAAATCTGTGGCTCCCGCACAAATCCGGCTAATTCTTTGAAAACGTCCCAAATGGGATTTTTTTTTGCTGCGCCCTCAGTACTGTACTATCCCCCCCCACCGCTCCGGACAAACCTAGTACTCGGACAAACAAACATTTCTCGGCCAATATTGGACCGTTTCCTGAGATTTTTGGCTCCACATGAACGTCAGTAGGTTCCCTAGAGATATAGCATAGAAAACCTTTATAACAGTCCATCCTTCGAATATATATCATCGTGGAAAGCTGACAGCTTAGGCCATTTTCATTGATTTTGGGTATTTTATGGTTTTAGGCCCTCCACTTGAAGTCATATTACTTCATAAACGCACCTAAAATATACCTTGACATCGTAAGAGCACCCATATAAAATTTCAGAGGCATAGCTGTCTTGTAACCCTCACAATAAACCGAACAATCATGGCATGCCTGCCAAATTGATTTCTCAACTGCCAAAAATGATGGCAAGAAATTTCATGCTGCCTGTCGACTACCGTGGGTTTGCCTTGACGACTGCTAAATGCGTGCTGTAGTTCCTGTTGAGCTGCCCTCCCCTATCAAGTTTGAAGGCGCTACGACCGCAAGGTGGTTAGCTATGAGGCCGGCGACCAGAATTTGACCCGTTACCTAGAACTCGGACACTTGACTACCGCCGAAAAAACGACGCCGTTTACCCAATTCTTATCCATTTCTCATGAAATAAAATTTGAAACCAAGGTAAAAGACAAATTGCTGACGATCTATCCACTCAGAATGCATCTAGGACCACTGAATAAAATAATATCTATCGATCTTTCTTTGGTGTCCGAGTTCTAGGGGGGGGGGATAGTAATCACTTCTGTGACACGCACACGGCATTCTAGAGGATAGGCACATGCCAGCTAGCCTATCTCGAGATATCTTCTCATGTGTGCGGTGTCCAGGGAAGCACTTTCACTAGTCCTTCGGGCTCTCCGGGTATTATTTATCTTCTTAGGAGCCATCAATGTTTTAGCTTCCAAACGTGGATGTGGCCATTTAATTCACTCCAATAGTCCCAACCACGGCACGAAAACAATGAAGAACAGTCCCGGTTGACTCTTGCGGTTGTTCTGAATATAGGCCCGAGGATGATCCTACATATATCGCTCCGTCATTTCTTTCTTTCTCGTTTACTTTGGTCGCACCTTGGAAACGAGCTATCCGATCACTCTCATTCACCATTGACATCTACCTCACCATGTGAGAAAAAGGGGGAGCGTTGAGAGTATGGAAAACGCTCACTCTACGGACGCAGCCAAATTGTCCAAGATTCCGAAATTGTCGATACCGGAATTCAATACAAGTACAGGTGTAGTCCCAGCCTGAGATCCACACGGCGCCCTAATATTGCTGTCAGCAGCAGCTACACACATACAGAACGTCACAGGAGGCCTACGTGAACATAAAGCAGTCGTGCGGCGCGGAATCGGGTTTAATGCTGGAAACTTGACCGACGAGTGCCGGATCCGTGATATTAGTGCAACGGCTTTGCGCCAGGTTCATGTGCAGGCAAAACCCAGCAAAGTTTGTGTCAGTGCACAAGGTACTGTAGGATTTGACTTAGGACGAGATCCAGAAAACGCAAGATACATACATGCCGCCTAATACGCCTAATACGCGTTTGGACAAAGGCTGAACGGGCTTATTCAGACCAGTCAATGGCAAGTGGAGGGATATCCGTAATATATACGAAGGTCCGACAGGTGGTGGACTTGACAGTGTGTAACTGACACTGGCATCGCCCTGATGCCTCGGCGCAGGGTCATTTTCAATTTGGAAACCCCTTTAGTAAGAACAACCGACTGGGAACTGCTCGGCCCTCGTGTGTATATCTAGAGCAGCCGAGACGTCCCAGGAACTCTGCGAATACGTACGATGAAAATCAATAATAGCCGTGGAAGTGGAGCCTCGACTCCCTTGAACATCCCCGAGGAAGTTGGCTTGCGTCTGCATTTAATTGGTGAGCCCAAAAAAGATCAAGGAAGGCATTTCCTACCAGGGCCGAAGCTGGAGACTTTGTTATGTAGATCAGCTCCAGGTCGCAGTTGAATCCGCCCGTGATAGCGAAGTAGCCCGAGAAGCAGGGGACCGTGCATTATTTATCATCATGGCCGCCTTGAAGCGGATTTGAAGTTCAATGAGAGGAGCAATCTAATGACTCGGCGTATATGATAACCCGAGCCCATTGGAGTAAATAGGAGCCTACCAGCGTTCAAGTCCAACTGGAGAGCTATTGGAATGAATAACGACTCGCGAGTCGCAGTTAGTGCTGTCCCGGGTCAGGGCCCATACCCAAGCCCGACCTAAGCACTGGCTTCTCGCCCGACCCGCGACTCAATTCGGAGAAGGAAAATACAGTGTAAATCCTAATACGGGGCAATGTATCAGCTGTGGTTTACTTCGTACCAGTAAAAAGTCTCATAGTTTTCCAGCCAACCTACTTGAGGTTGAACACTGTGACGGAACATGCCGGTTCCTTGACTCGGATGGCAGTCAGAATCTCATCGAACCTCATCGCAGCGGCGTTTCCGGCTCTGGGAGCAATGCTCGGTGATATGCGTAAGGTGCTGTAGGTACCATTTTCAGCTGAAACCCTGCTGCAGTTGAAAGAAATTACCTTCAGTCCAAGCCCGAACAACACTAACGAGTCGCAAATGTCTACGGAAAGAAACAGCGCGGGCAGATTTGGGGCGGATAGAGACAGAAAGAAGGAATAGTGGCCTATAGATCGACGATCTTCACTACTTCAGGAGCGTCGTCACCATTCCCAACTCCGAGTCTACCATGCAGCCAAATTAGCAAATTTAGTGTTGCCGTCGAGTCGAGTTCGACTCGAGTTTGCACTCGATTCCGACAGCTTTGTTCGATCTGCGCCACAAAATTCCTCGAATGTTGAGCGAGCCGCTCAGCCAGCTCATGCCGACGGTTTGCGTTTTGATTCGAGATACGTGCCGCTTTGAAATCCCGAATAAATACTTTAAAAGCGAGGATCCTTGAATCTCAACTCCGGTGCTTTACTAGATGTGCGAGACGTACATTTCAACACGAACCATTAAGTTGTATCGGCATCAGAAACCGCTTCCTAGATAAAAGAAAGTCAAGCTCAAGGCCGCCGCAACTAACGGTCGCGACGAGAGGATTTTCATTCGGCTCTCCATGCTTTCGCTAAATCAATGTGGTATTATATTTGAGATGCAGGATGGTATACATGTGGGTTTCCAAGATCAGTTCAGGAGATGTCCGACGAACCAATTACACGAGATGCCCGCGATAGCCATCGCCATTACGTGCAGAACTAATCCCGCGCACCAGCACTACAACAATCGCAAATGTAATCAGGAGCCTTTGGAGTCAGTCAGCGTGAGATCTTCAAAATAATCAGCCGCGCAAACTCACCACTCCACCCACGCAAAGGCCTCGAGCGCATTCAGCTGGTTGCAGTAGACAAAGGTGTCTTGCAGCTTGCAGTTCAGCCCGCCGCCGAGCATTTCGGTTATGGCTGCCGCCGCCGCGGTCCACATTATCCATGTGAAGCCCAGACTGCAGAGGTTTGAGCTGCGGAACATGATGAGGCGTGCAGAAAAACTGACAAAGCGAGGTGCGCGAGGACGCTGGTGAGGATGGAGCCAGTTGCCGAGTGGGCAAAGAGCATCAGGAAGAGCGCGGAGAAGGCAATCGTCCACGTTGAGGCGAAGAGTGTAAAGCGGACACGGTCGCGCTCGGAATTGTTAAGTTGGTTGTTGTGCTTGTTGAACTGCGACGTTAACCAGGCAGCGAGGGCGAGCTATAAGCCGAAGAGTGTTAGCTTCTTCCTTTCTCTTCTTGTGACTAGGACTAACCTCGATAATCCCGAAGAAAATTATCAGTCCAAAGGTGACTTTAGTTCTGGCGTTAGACCGCATTATCATCAGTAGCGTATTGAACTCACTGGGATGGCCGCGTCTGACATGTTTATCCATCGACATCTTTTGAAATTCAGCAGGAGGCGTTAACTTGAGAGGAAGTTGGGGCAGTGGGGATTGGGGATCTTGTGCGGCGAAGGGCTTAATATAGCGCCCCGACTGTCCAGTGGTCAGTTATGAGCCGCGATGATGTCACTCAACCTACACGTGGCACTACCTGTCACTACGTCATCGATTATTTACGCTTTGACCGACATCCCCGAAAAGGAAAGACATCACATAGCAGAAACTAAGGGCCGCATTAGAGCGAGACATCAGACAGCTGTAAAATTCGACCATCTTGATATAGAAATCCTGAATGTTCCCATCCGAGTCTGAATGTGGGAGACTACCTCCCGGCCACTTTCGATGACCTTAGAATATTAGATAACGCACTACAATTCAACTTGATTTTGGTGGTACAGCAACGGAAAACACAAGTCAAAACTTTGCATTCACTGAAGGCACTGGAAGAAGAACGAGTTCACTACTCTGCACGTGAAAGGTGCAACACAGCAAGTCGACCCCGTCCAGCCGGTACCTGTGAGGAACGAGTCAGAAAAGTTATGGTGTTAAAGAGATATCAGTACCTCCGCACTGTGCGAACTCTGCAGCGCACTGCAATACAAGAAAATCAATTATACGCCCCCAAAGAAAGAGAGAACAGAACTTACGGTGCCGGTGCCAGTCCCACCTCCTGTCCCACCTCCGGTTCCAGTTCCACCGAGCGCAGCGTTCACCTTGTTCTTTACAAACGTAAGTGCGACAGCGCCGTATTCGACGGCATAGCCCTGATGCGTGTTGGGGTCGTTTCCGTTGCAGCAGAAAGGGTCTGCCGCATCACAGTATGATTGGATGTTGGCCGCGAAGGGGCATTGGAACCCGGCCGGGCGGGGCGCGAACTGTATAATTGATTCAGTTAAGCTGATCATGAAGTCCTCGGTATCGGATGGACGTACGCCGGACGCTTGACAGGTACCGACGTTGAAGGAGAGACCAGGAATGTGGCGCGGGTCGCCCAGGAAGATTGCGGCAGCGATCTTCTTCTGCGCGTTGACGGAAATGGGGATCGCGGTGTTGCTGAGGCCTTCGTTAGTGTCGCCTCCGCCGCAGTACGCATCGTCCATAATTTGACCGCCCTGAAATTCGCACTTAGGACGATATGCCTTACGACTCAACTATTAGGCGCACCTGAGAGTAGCCTACAAGAACGAGGATGGTGTTCGGGCATTGCGAGTTGAACGTGTTGACCTGGTTCGCGACGGCGGAAACACCCTGGATAACAGAATTGGCGTAGGAGACACCGCCGCAGGACGCCTGACCACCGCATGCCGGGTAGTTGATCACTTCTGAAGTCGTTCCGGCAAAGGCGTTCTGGATAGATGATACAACGCTGGCAGCAGTACCAAAACCGGGTGGCGCGGTCGTTTCACGCGCGCCAAAGACGTGCACCTGCGGGCACTGCGCCGCCGCGGAATTGGCGCCGAGGAGGAGGAGGAAAGAGGCTACGCGGATTGTCATAGCGAGTTGTTTTTGATGGGTTTGAGACCTAAGTATCTGAATAGCTTGGAAGATGTAGGAGATTTTATACCGCTGCATTGCTCGCATCTTAGATCAAGTGGGCAAGGCAGAGTCTTCTCTCCAAATTATATGGGATAACATCGGAAACAATGTGATTTGGCTCCGGTGTCAGTAGTCGAACATACTCTGTCGTTTTGTATATGATTTTGAAATGGTTGGCGAAGTTGGACTGCGGGGTACGAGGAAGCCGTGGCACGAGGCAGGAACAGAAGTCCTCTCCACTCAACGGAGGTTCTTCGGGGTCAATGAAACACGTTGGAGATTCCTCGATGTGAGAGCAAGAGGCTGCAAGAGGTGAACGGCAATGTGGGAGTCGTGGATTATTTGGCCACGTGTCGCTCGTTTCCACCACCAGGACAAATTTCCTGAGTCAGCGGTGTGCTATTTTCGCTCGAGATCGCGCGCTTTGAGCTCTCAGCACCTCCAATGCGACCTCGTTCGCTGAGCGGATTAGCAATACAGAGCTTGAATGAGGAGGGATCATGAAATATAATCTGTTGGATATATGCTATATTAGTTTCCAGCCCGCCGACGTAACCGGTGTAGAGTTCACTTCGGAATAACGGATAGCCGAAGGAAGGATGTTCACAATTACACTGAAATAAGTAACACGGAACGGTAATACACTGCATTCAAAAGAGTTCAGTCAGCCGAATTGTTCTGGTCAAGTCCAATGAACGTACAGTAACTGGTATCTCCTGCCTCCTGCACATAATAATATATGAGCGAAAGAAAAGATCAATGTACAAAAGAGACATACATTTCCCATGTAACCGGCGTACTTTGTGTAGTCCGGATCCGTTTCTTGGAAGATAGTCTTGGGCATGAAGTCCTCTTCCTCTATGGTGAAGTTGCGCTTGGCGACAGGGTTTCCGTCCAGCGTCACCAAGTGTTTGATCTCGGTCTCTCCAGCATCATAAAAATCTTCGATAGTGAACTCGCTGTGATTCCACGCGCGCTTCCCACCTTTGCCGTACATCCAATCTCCCTCCGATTCCATGTCCGCCGTCCCGTTGATGGTGTGTTCGATGCAGGCGAGATGGAAACTAAAGCTCAACGCTTCTTTCTTGCAGATCTGGACCAGTACCCCGACCAGGTGAGCATCGGCACCTTTGAGCGATGCACGCTTCAAGCTCTTGCTCGAATACTCGTGGTCAAGAATGTATGCGACCTGATTGACCTCGTCTGCGTCTGCGTACCGATTATCCTCCCAGTTGCGCAACACTGCCGTGAGGTTTGCGATGGCTGTGTCAGAGTCGGGGATGGAAGGCGGCAGTGTGTTGCGTGCCGTGTGGATGAGTTTATATGAGAGCGCTAGCCGAAAACCAGAGGTGATACGCTTGACTTCGTGTTTGACATCCGTATACCATGCGAGGAGGGTGAAGTCGACGGCAGATGAAGCCGCAGTGTAAAACGTAGTCTTCTTGGTGCCGTGGGATACGCGGACATTTCCGCCGCCGTATTCAGAGGGAAGAATGATGACGATTGTAGCGAACATTCCGGGTTCCTTTTCGGTGCTAGAATAAATATATTAGCGCGGGATAACCAGAGGGAACTGCCATGGAAACCGACTCTTGGTGAGGAGAAAAGCTGGAGGGTAATCAGGAACGAAAGAAAGCAAAAAATGACAGGGAATATTCACTGCGATCCAGTCTCGTACAACAATAATTTGTGCAGCGCACACCGAGGTGCGATAGCAGGCGAGTAGGAGACCCCCAACGCCTGAACTACTTCCTTGACGACGGTATCGGCCATGAACTTGTTCCACGCGGGATTCTCGAACTTCACCGCATCGGCTGCTACCTCCCAGGTGTTCCGAACCGCTGTGTCGACGACGGTCTTGTTTCCGTGGCCAAAGGGTGCCTGCGTCGCGTGCGAGCGTAGAATATCCGCGTCTTTGGGGTTCAGCGGTAAACCAACGATACCCATTCCATCAACATTGAGCCCTGGGAGCGGTACACCATTGAGGACAGAGGAGTGCGCGTATTTGCCGGTGAATGCAAAATCCGCCGACAGGGCAGCTTCGAGATCCTCGCGGAGGTCGCCGTCGATTTCTTCTTCTTCAGCAATCTCCGAATCCGATTCGAATTCTGTCCGTCCTTCCATCTTCTCTATGCTGCTCCCAGTGAGCGAGAAACTTGAAGAGCAAGATTGCGTGACTGACGGTGACACTCTGATGGGGATCACGCGATGTGACAAGCGCGTGCAGCTGCCGACGCGCTTCAAGTTCAATTTAATTATTAAAGGCAATAGGGCGTTTCACAGTTGAATTTTTGGTGCCTCAACTCGTGCCCCAACTCGACCCCAACTTGAGCAAAGTTGGGGCACGATTTGGGGCTGCAACTGTGAAACACCTAACGGCGTGTTAATGAAAGTTGAGGCACTCGCGTATCATAAAGACGTGATTACAGGCCAGTTAGGCGAAGTTGGGGATCAAGTTGGGGCAGAACTTGAAGTTGGGATGTCGAGTCGTGGTCTTATGCACGATTTGAAGTCCAACTCCGATTTCATGCCCCAACTCGGTGTCCCAACTTGATGAAAATTGGGGAACGAGTTGGGGCAGAAGTTGGCCCCAAAATCTTAACTGTGAAACACCCTAAAATTATGATGGTTCTGGCCTATATTTCCTTACCTTCTCACGCTTGGTGTTTCAACCGATTGCAAGCCCATTAACTAAAGTACCTCCGCCGCCGACTCGTCCATCTCAATGCGCCAAGAATCCGCAGCGATGTTTGTTTGCCTTCCCGTGTCCTTCCCGCATTCATCATTGCTCCATTGAACTGATGCTGAAATTGAATTACATCTCCTGATCCTCGGCGAGACTCGCTCCAAGCTATCCATGTTTCTCAATGGAACTACCGCAATATAAATGAGCATCATACTCCTCCTTCTCCTTATTCAATGGTCAAACTAGGCCCCCACGACTACGTCCAGACCCTCAAGGGTCAGACTCTTAGGTTCCCAAACCTCGATCTTCTCATGAAAGACTGGCCGAAAGGAATGAGTCCCCACTACGAGGACTTGCACGTGGTTCAGGAGATCGAATTGAAAAAGTGAAGTCAACCGCTTCAGAATCTGATTCGCTCACAGAACGTCACAGGCTTGTCGGCGAGGGCAAAGCATACAGTACCTGTGTGTCCACGGATTGTCCGTTTCTTGTATCGACGTGGTTCCCGAAGGCGAGTTGGGACCGCCTTCGGCTGTTAACGCACGTCATCACCTTTGTGAGTACCAAAGTTTAAAATTAAATATCTTCTAACCTTTCTCTTCAGTTGTATTTGTGGGATGACGGTGAGTCTGGCGCTCCCGTGTATTCAGAGTTATCCGGCTGAAACATTCAACTGTTAGCTATTGATAACCCCGAACTCACGGATCTTTTCAACAACCTGGATGCCTCCAACACGTTCAGGGAAGAGACCAGAAAGCAGGTCGACCGTTACCTGGCCGATGAACGAATACTCGGTGACGCGACCGATTCTCACAATTCCCCAACCCTGAGGAGTTTTGTTCCGATTGGAGAAGCGTTCGCGTTCAGAATGACCAAGGGTCAGCGAGTGCAGATATTGGATGAACTGCATAAATATGTCGACGCCTGTGAGGTCGAACAGCTCTCTGAGTTGAGTGGACGGGCGCCGACTATCAAAGAATATCTCCACTGTCGCATGGGAACGAGTGCCGTAGGGTTTGTAGTGGCCTGCTTGGAGTAAGTGTGGGCTTCGTGGAACGTCCTACACGGAAGCTAATATGTGACTTGATTTAGATACATCACTGGTATCGACCTTGGTGATACTATTCGAAACGACGAATATGTAAAGGTGGTCTTCAACGAAACTGTGTGTAATGTTGCGGTGAGTCTCTGTCCAAATCATATTTTAGTAGCACCCTTGTTTGCTTTGAACGCCTAGGTTTTCTTTGCCTCAGTGTCTTCCAAACTTGTTTCGATATTTATCAGTAGTTGCTAACGCAGAGATCAGATCGTGAACGACATCCTCTCTTTGAGGAGAGAACTGCGATACCCATACTACAACAACGCGGTGGCCGTCCTCTACCACCAACTCCAGGACTTGCAGATGGCTGTTGATGAGACGTACAAGATCATTCTGCGGAGCATGGAGAAACTGGAAGAAGCAGCCAAACGGGCGCTGGGACGATACCCCGAGCGCCGGGAAGATCTTGCGGCCTGGATCGACGGGTGCAAGAATATGTGCACAGGGAATATAACGTGGAGTTTGCATATTGCGCGCTACGCTCTCGGAGTCATGCTCTCGATGGAACCACAGAAATCACCTTATAACTTATGTAGCTCGGAAGAATGGTATCTTCTGGTCATGTAAAAGCGGTAACCACGAGATCTCAGATGAACGAATAGATTCAAGATATATTTAATCCTAAGAGTATATATCCGCATTCAGAACAGTGTCAGCACGATGGAAGAACAATCCTTCCTCGCTAGCAGTTTTACCATATCAGGCTTATCCAACCCACTTGTATTATTTTTCAACCAGACATTCGGAAAGACGGGCCGGTCCCAGTGGCGGTACCCTACCTCGGCCTTCCTTCGGGCTGACTCATGCGGCCGAAGCCTTGCTGAACTCTCGTTGCTGTTCATCTTATCTTCAAGATCTGCTGCCCGGGGGCAAGCCGATAGTATCCTCTGGGCGGGACATCCCTGGCTGCTACCCTAACAACATTGAGCAAATAACAAACTCACCAATTCAGCTAAGACCGAAACTCGCGGCTCTAGATTCCCATCGACTTCAAAAATCAGTGGCCCCATCGTCACGGGTGTGCGATGAGATACCGAACGACAGATTGAACACCAAAAGAAGCCTCGGCGAGGACTCGGATATCTTCTGGCAAAGTGACGTCGATTTCGTCAACTCTCATGCTCTGGGTCATTCGAGCATTGCGAAGGTTTACTGTGTCCAGATGTGCAACGTTAACGTTGTTCCATGGTTCTGCTCCTCGAACGGATAGAAGCTACTTCTGGCCAATGATATTATTCCGGTGAAGTTCTAATTCCCAGGACTAATGTGATGCTTCGGGCACGATCCCTTCGTACCCGAGTACAAGATTGCTCCACGATATTATTCCTGGATGATTATCGGGGACCACCGACAGTATATAAAGATCAGTGAACCACCATGAAATGGCATTCAAACTACAATGTCCAACTTCCTCCCACCTCTCGACTGCTCTCTCAACTTTGGCGAGATAATCGATCTGCACATCGCCCGTGAAAATCGCAGTGCTGCATATTCATTTGCCGACGGAGATGGCCACATGACAGACATCAGCCATTTCGAGTTCGCTCGAGCCGCCCACCGTGTCGCGCACCTTCTCAGACCTCAACGTCGTGGCCCAGAAGGGCAAATTGTGGCTATAGCTGCCCTGACAGATGTCTTGATATATCAGACAATTGTCGCAGGTTGCATTAGAGCTGGCTTGATTGTAAGTTCGCCTTGAGTTTTGACCAAGTCTTTTGCTAACGTCTTTTTCAGCCGTTTCAAATTTCCCATCGAAACTCTGCAGCCGCGATCTTTCATTTGCTCGGCAACACTGGATTTCATCGCCTATTGACGACGACAGGTTCTTTGGCTCATCTGGTTGATGCCGTATCGGCGGAGTTGTCGACTACGGATCATCCATATGAGCTCTCTGTCGAGGAGATTCCTCTTCTCGGTCAACTTTACCCCCATCTTGGTCATGAAACGACAGAAGACGCCTTTGTTCCGTACCCTGACCCGACTACTAGAACATCACTCGACGATATTGCAATGTACCTTCACTCCAGTGGTGCGTTTCTGTCCATACCAATTATTTCCCGGACCTTAAATCTTTGCGCTTCAGGTAGCACCGGCTTCCCGAAATGCATTCCTGAAACACACAGAAGCCTCATCCACTATGCAGCTCTGGGTCAGCATTTTTCACTCATGCGCCGTTTTCGGTTGTTTACGTTCCGCAGAGGGTCTCTCGCAATCGGTAGAACTATCTCCACGCCTAGCAGTCGGGGCTCTGCCTGCCTTCCATACGATGGGCATGATGACACAACTCCTGGCTCCAATTCTCTGCGGCGGGACCGCCTGTATCTACCCTCCCGCCTCTATCGCCACCGAATATATCATTCCCGTTAGTCCCACACCTGAAAATGCCACCGAGAACGCCAAGAGAGCAAACGCAACGGGAATCATGGCTGTCCCGGCGTTGATTCTGGAATGGCAGTCGCCGGAGGATATTGCGTACCTCAAGACTCTGAAGATATTGGTCAGTATTCTTTGACACATAAGTTGGTAATATTCTTACAAAGAATTTCAGGCATATTCTGGAGGTCCACTCGCCACTCGCGTGGGTGACCTTTTGTTCAGCTACGGTGTGAATATCGTTCCGATCTACGGTGGAACCGAGTGTGAGCATTCCTTGATTATACGAAGCTTTCAAAAATACTGAGCGCCTCATATCACTAGTTGGGGCACCAACCGTTACTAAAAGAGGCAAAGCTGAGGAGGACGCCGGCGAATGGGCCTGGATGCGGTTCAGTCCCCGCGTGAACGTGCGATGGGTGCCTCTGGGCGATGGGACTTTCGAGTGTCAATTCTTAGTGAGTAGGTGAACGTTGGATTTTTTCGGCTCTCATGGTGCGCTTCTTGAATGTAGACTATCCCAGAGACGCACCAGGTCGCCGTTGAAAATTTACCTGACGTCAGAGGATATTCAACCAAAGATCTGTTCGAGAGGCATCCGACGAAACCCGACTTGTACAGAATGTGAGTCTCCTCCAGAGTTTTCTCGTCACGCACGCTGAAGATTTAACTGTGAAGCGTTGGCCGGCTTGACGACGTGCTCATCATGGCAAATGGAGAGAAAACCGTGCCTGGTCCGATGGAAGACATCATGGTGGCCAGTCCTCTTGTCATGGGTGCGGTCATGTTTGGGCGTGAACGCAATCAGGTTGGGGTTCTGATCGAGCCGAATCCGCAATACAAGTTGGATCCCAAGGATGAGCAGCAGATTGCTAAGTTTCGCAATTTAATTTGGTGAGAGAGAATACCGGTTGAGCCGAAGTTTCACTGACAACCATTCCAGGCCGTCATAGAAGAGGCAGACGAGGTCAGTTTAATTCCAGTAATTTAGCTCTTCTGACTTGGTTTGTTTGTTCGACAGAGTGCTCCTGCCTTCGCTCGAATCTACAAAGAGATGATTTTGGTAACACAGCCGGGACGGCCGATGGTTCGCGCGCCCAAAGGCACGGTTATCAAGAAACCGACGATCGCCTTGTATAAAGAAGAAATTGAGAAACTGTAATTATTGTTTTTTGACATCAATGCTCGAAGGCTAATAATGTTGATAGTTACGACACTATCGAGGCCAGTGGGAATGCAGCTAGCGACATCGAGCCGCCTGCGTCGTGGGCCTCCCATGATCTTGAGCCCTGGCTCAAGACCCACGCTGCCCTGGTTGCGGATAAGGACATACATGGTGGCCGCGATATCTTCGACCAAGGATTTGACAGTCTTAATGCCACATTCTTGCGACACCGAATCGTCGGCGGGTTGAAGAATTCGGGTGACAACAACGCGAAAGCTGCAGCGCAGAAAATTCCGCAAAATTTCGTCTACGCCCATCCATCCATCGAAGAGTTGGCCGTTGCGATCACAATGTTGGTGAATAACGATACCAATTCGAACAGGACTGCCAAAGCTCTTGTTGAAGAGATGATCTCAAAATACAGCAAGGGTTTCGAGGAGGCCATCGTTCACGAGAGGAGTGGCAGTTCTTCCGGCGGAATGACGGTTCTCCTGACAGGTTCGACGGGAGGCCTCGGATCGCACATCCTCGAAATTTTGCTAGGTCTTGCTTCCGTTGAACGTGTCTACGCATTCAACAGGCCGGGAAGAACTCCGATTTCTGAGCGGCAGACCGAGGCCTTTGTCGACCGCGCTCTGAATTTCCACTTATTGTCCTCAGAAAAGCTCGTGTATCTTGAGGGCGACACATTGAAGCAGGATTTGGGACTGCCTGTCGCCATCTGGACCACGGTAAGCATAATTCAAGTATATATCTGAAACCTTCTAACTTGCCTTGACTGCAGCTTCGCGACACGACCACGGTCATCATACACAATGCCTGGACTCTGGACTTCAACAAGTCATTATCCTCATTTGAGGCGCATGTGAAGGGGACACGCAACCTTATTGATCTGGCATGCCAATCGCCGAATGAATCCGGAGTCCGATTTCTGTTCACTTCATCTATTGCCTCCGCCCAGGGTTGGGACCAAAACCTAGGCCCGTTCCCCGAAGAGCTCCGGCTTGATGCCGATGTGGCTGTTGGAAATGGGTATGGAGAGAGCAAGTACGTCTCGGAACGGGTCAGCACTTTTATTTTTTCAACCCGGACTTGTTCTAATTAATGGTCAGATTTTGGCTGCATCCGGCCTTGACGCGACTTCGTTCAGGATCGGACAAGTTTGTGGGTCCATTAGTAATGGAGCTTGGTCGACCATGGACTGGGTGCCGGCTATCGTGAAATCCAGCATCGCCATGGGAAACTTCCCTTCAGATCCATCTGGTGTCATGGCCTGGCTCACCCCCGAGGCCGTTTCGCACGCCATCGTCGACGCCGCCCTCAGTACAGAGAAGCCTCCGTTCACGGTTAATCTTGTCCATCCCCGACCTGTCTCTTGGGACCTCGTAATGTCGACCATGGCCGGGGCCGCACAACTCCCATTGATACCTTTTGCGGACTGGGTTCGAAATCTCGAGGTTCGGTCTGCTCGGGCAACAGCTGAGGATATTGAAAAGATCGTGAGTCAGTGTATGTGGTTCCAAAGACTGCGACTAATATTCCACAGCCTGGTATAAAGTTGCTGGACTTTTTCAAGGCGGCTGTAGCCGGAGCAGGAAATATCGAATTCTCTACATCAAAGGCACAAGCACTAAGCGAATCCATGAAACTGTTGAACCCTCTGAGTGGAGAGGAGGCGAAGAAGTGGATGCAATACTGGAGGGAGAAGGAGTTCATTGCCTGATCCAATTATTGTGTACGTTCGGCATAGTATACACTTTATGATAGAAGTAAAATAATTATCACAACATACCTGTTTCATGAAACAGTCGTCACCCATTACAACGCCTAAAATCAACTAAAAGATTAAATCGATGTCCTTGTTTGAAATCTCCAGCGTTTCAAACAAAGTTACACGTTGAACTGAACGATAAATATCCCACCCATGTTCACTTGCCACCTCCAGGATAATGTTTCAAACCTCTCCGACAACTTCATTTTGCAAAGTTGAGCCCGCTAGGGCGGATGGATAAATCCATTGTTTCGATTCTATTTCCTATTCCTAACTAAACAAGCATATTGTGCGCACTTGCATGTGGCATCAGCGCTTTGACCTCTGCCTGTAATTAAAGAGTGTTCCTTAAAATGACCATGCACAAACGAGAGGTGCTGCAAAGCGGCAAATTGGGGTGTCGCGACGACCCCATCGATCACAGACCAATCCAGCAGCGGCGTGTCCAGGCCGGAATACACCCCGGACTTGAGCGTGATGAGGTGGGCTGAGGGTGTGACAACAGAGTAGCGAGTATCGTCTCGGGTGACTGCGGCGAGAGTTGGATATTCACTAGCCATGGGGTGTATGCGAGAACGCGCGCCTCGAAGCCGCAGGTGCCTTCAAGAGACCAACCGCGACTACCTCTTCTACAATATATGCGAGTGCGAGGGACTCGATTCGTGGGCCGACGCGGCGCAGATGCGCGTCGATATCTATACGCTCGTATCAGTTGCAGCTGCCGCGTCGTGAAGATCGGGGGTTCGGTGTGGGACAACAGCCATTGAAATTATAAACTGGTTCCGCGATACAGTTCGACGTCCAGCTTGTGAAGATTCGGAGGGAATGTGTCCCTCCGCGGAATTGGTTTGTGGAAAACGAGACCGTCAGGAGTAAGTGTTGTAGCGTAGTGAGGCGGGCTGCAGCGGAGCCGCAGTTCCGTGAGGAACAGCAAGGCCCCCATGAGATCAGCCAGAACGTTGAGCGGCAAATGGGTTGGGAGACCCAAGTCCAACCGTGTGAGGGAGGGGCAGGGCAGTCCCAAATCGCAGGATGTGGGTGTGCACCCATTGCACAAATTCGAGCTCATGCGATAGTTCCCAGGATCTAGGTCGTCAATGCGGAGCTCCCTGAGGTACCGGCAATTCTGGAGTGGTTTGATATGCTGCTCGGAGACCCAGGGGACGTGCAACACGCGGCTCAAATGGAGCGTGCGGACAAGTGGTAATATGGGTATGGACGCGGAATCAATGAAGTGGAAGAATGGTTGGGCAGTATTGTGGTCGGTATTGGAGCGCCAGTAAGTCTTGAACGTTATTTCTTCGTCGCTGGACAAAGCGTTCCGGAGCATGATGGAAGAAAAAGATGCATTCTGATCCGCGGCAGCCATCGCCTGCATACACGGCCGCATGCGATATCTCCCGTGTTTGCTATGGCAGCCACATTGTCGAGGACCAGTTCCACCAGTTCTTGGGCGAAGTCCCGCATGAGTGAGGGCGGAGAGAAGGAGCCAGGAGCCAGGAACAATCGATCGCACCTCCTCCTCAGCCAAATGTATCCCAGGAGTCGACTTGTCTCAACTGTAACTGCAATTTGTTTTTCCAGCAAGTCGATCAATGTTCTGCCATTCAACTTATAGGAGAACCAAAACGTAGCCCATGCAAGATCGGTTTATGTCTGGATACCCTAGAAGACAATTCCCAACGTCGAACGCCAAATTCCCAGGCAAATTTGAACGAAACGCTGCATCTAATCAATTGCGCCGTAGTGAATCATGATGTCACATTGACTGGGTAGCATCCTACTTTCTCGCACTTTGATGCCATTTTGCTGCGCAGCACGCAAGCCGTCCGAGAAACGAGGGCAATTGGTGGGTGCTGGTGAGAAACAAGTGGGAAACCACGCTGTCGGCTGCAGATTAATGGCCGTGACGAGGCCGTCTGCTACTCAAAATCGAAAGCACAGTTGAATGTCGTCTAATTTGAAAAGCACTGTGTTAGTCAAGGTGTTAGTCAGCCCAATTGATCCTCTAAATGTGCATCCTTTATACCTGGGAGGGAATTTGTGCTGAAAGGTTTTCTCCCTTAACCTCGCGACTTAAGCTTGCCAGCGACTATGAGGTAGAGATCCTAGAAAAACAGCGTACTTATAGACATCAATGCACAAAACACTATTTCCCAATCTAATAAGGCATGAAAATGTAGGTGATGTAGACATGGGGCCAATATGAATTGTGGGGATGCCCGAGGTGCCCGACGACGAAAAAAACAATGGGCTCGCATGTTTCTGGTTGGGAAAATAATCAAGGGCGCACCGTGCATCACTGGGGTCTTGGAACCCGATTATTCCTCCGGCTGGCAATCATCGCTCGGCTGCGAATTCTTTGCGAACCTCAATTCAACTGAGGCTGGATTCGAATTCCGATCAAGACCCCGAGCCCTACCTGTGAACTTCGCGGGGTGGTGGCTGACAGCAAGTGGGAATCAACCGCCGAACACTCCCAAAAACACATTACTTGAGTTTCCGTGCCAAGGCTTGGCGGTCTAAGCGTTGAATATTGACTCACTAAGCACAGCCACAATTTGCGCTTCTGCGGGTCTCTGCAGTTTGGCGGACAATAACAGCGTCGCAGATTCAGAAAATTGGTGCTAGTCGAATCATCCCTTCTATTATCAATATTACAGTACAATAATCATTTTCTACCGAGCTCATTCAAGTAAGAGGAACTATGCCTGCGCTTTAACAATAGGAGAAGCAAAAGCGTAGTCTGTGTATCCTTTCGGGTCGACACTCCCTGGCGCATAATACAGTGCACGGTCGCCGACAGTGAGCGCGATGTCATGAAGAAGACGATATGGCAGGTCGGGCTGGAATCATGCTTGAGTCAGACATGCTAAACTCCCCGGCAAGAAACTCACGTTGGCAATATAAGGCCGGGCGTACGCAATTAGGTCGCCTTTCTCCTCCGCGGCGGCGATGCCGCTCGCGCGCGTATAGCCCCCGGCGCTGATGAAGGGCCTGTCTCCCCAGATTTCGCGCAAAAAGTCGTTCGAGTGATGTTCTTTCATTGTTGTCGACGTCCCGTCGCCGTCTGCACGGGGCTCGACGGCGTGGAGGTACGCCAGATCGGGATAGCGGTTACGGAGCTCGGTGACAAGGTGGCCGTAAGTAGGCTTCGGGTCGTCGATTTGCATGTCTGGGATAAAGGTTAGCTCTGTAAAAAGCATGAAATTAAGTCGCGTACCCTGCCAGGTCCCCCACGGGGTGATTCGGAATGCCGTCTTCTTCTGTCCAACGGCCTTGACAACCGCCTCCGTGACCTCGAGCGCAAACCTTACGCGGTTCTCCACCGACCCGCCATACGCATCTGTGCGGGTGTTGCTTCGATCGTGCAGGAACTGGTCAATGAGGTACCCATTGGCACCGTGGATCTCGACGCCATCGAACCCAGCTTTATTGACGGCGTTCTTGGCAGCTTGTGCGTACAACTCCATGTACTCTTTGATTTCATTGATGGCGAGCGGACGTGGCGTCGGACCTCCGGGGAGAGGAATGTCAGAAGCTGAGACGCAGGTGATGTTCTCCTTTTCAAGAATCTCCGCCTGAACGGCACGACCTAAGGCCCAGATTTGAAGGAACATGAAAGATCCTTTTGCATGGACGCGATCGGTGACCTACGATGACATCTAGTGATGAAAATTGGGATAATGAAGGAGTACTTACCGCTTTCCATGAGGCTATCTGGTCGTCGGACCAAATGCCAGGGGTGTTCTTAGCTCCACCGGCCTGCTGGGCGATGAGAGTTGCCTCTGAGATGAGGAGGCTCCCAGCGGTACTGGCACGCTGCTCGTAGTACTCTGCGACGTGCGGGAGTGGCGTGTGGGCGTCGTCAACGCGGTATCGGGTCACTGGTGCGAACACGACGCGATGGGCAAGTTCAACATCACCAACTTGGAGAGGTTGGAATAGCTTGGGAGTAGACATAGGGAGGTTGGATAGCGAGGAGGGAATTGGATGAGGCGAGGAAAGATTTGAATGCGGAATTATTTGTTGAATAACATCTGCTTGTCAGGTACTCTTTATATACGTTGCTGGGACTACTTGCTTCCGGCTCGGGTTCACTAAATGGTCTGGGCAAGTCTGACATCGCGATTAGAGACCTGGGAGCGTGCAGATGACAAAGTGACCTTCTCTGTCAGTGTGGTTAGTGACGACACGTGTACGTGCTTCCTTGACTTGTTTCGTGAATAGTAGATTGGCAAGCAGATTCTTGTCGGCTTGTCCCGAACATCCCGACCAGTTCCGAAATTCTCTTTGCTCTCAGGACTTTCTGCAAATTTGAAACTGTTGATTCCGTTTGCTGATGGTTGATGAATGGTCGAAGGTGTTTCGCTCATTTGAAGTGCGCAAATCCTGGAGCAGAAGGGACTTTGAAGTGGGTATCCGACCTGTAGGGCTCTAACCCGTTCCCGTAAGCTACGGGTCGACGGACCGTCGCCACGGGTAACAGGGCCCGTAGAAAGATTTTTATGAGTTGTCTACGGGTCGTGTACGGAAGGGGTCGACCCGTACCCGTCCGTGTACGAGTCTACGGGTGTCATCGGAATTAGTGCCCAGAAGTTTGACTGGCTACGGCGACCTGACTGCGACCTGGGAGCGGGATGACTCAGAGTGCACATGCCCTTCCATCGGATCCTGTGGCGTCGACAGCTTCGGTCAGCGTTGTCTGTGTCGACAGCTTCCGCGGAATAGCGGATTTTTTAATTTGAGCCACGGAGAGTATCGTAGACACTGACTGAGGTGGTGGAAGGAAGGTGTCCGGTACAGCCACCGATTTCCTTTTTGGGACTCCCTGTTCCTCATAATCAACTTTGCGCCAGGAACAAGACACAGCTATAAAGTTTTTTTTAAAAAATTATCCATGAACCATTTTTTCTCACTACGAGATGCCTGCAGCACGCAAGTACAAAATGTGAGTGCTATCAAGCCACACTGCCACTGATGCGGCTTACCGGACCGGCCCGGGATCCACTTTGTTATTTACTTATCAGCACTTTCTTCAGCCACTTCCTTCCTTTCATTGAAATGGCAGACCCACACATTCCAACGTCTTCCTTTGCCAACATTGTGGTTTCTTGAACTCCCAACCGAGTGACTCGAGGGACGATGACAATCGCCTTCACCCGCCCTTCCCCCGCCATCTTCTCACCACAAACGATTCTCCGTCCGACGTTGAGGCCGCCCAAATACGGGATGTGATCGACGATCTACGCACCCGCATTTCGAACCTTGACACATCAATAGCCGTCGTCGAAGGCCTCCTCGCAAAGTTTCGAAGCAGGCGAAAAAATGCGGTGGAGCATATCCATCGTGGGAGGGCAATTTTTTCTATAATTCGATGCCTTCCAGCTGATGTATTGGGCGAAATCTTCTCATACACGGTACCTCACACGCCACGACGTCGGGCTACCGAAAGAAGCCCATGGATTCTTGGTCGCGTCTGTAGTCGTTGGAGAGCCATCAGTCTCTCGCGACCCTTTGGTCCAATATTGATTCCAGCTTTCCGCACCCAGTCCTTATGGAACAGCTCCAGCGCTCAAAAGGATCCCGCTTGACTATACGTCTGATTTATTCTGACACTGCAGCCCTCGGTCCACTGGTCGATTGCTCCAGTCGTTGGGAAACCGTGGATATTCAGATGGGGGTCAATATGTTGCCCATTCTAGACCGCATTCATGGGAAGGTACCTATGCTTCGCCAGCTGAAATATACGGACAGCACTGGCGTCGGTTCCAGTAGGGCGTTTGAAATCGCACCGAACCTCTCGAGTGTCATCCTTAATGGAAAGGCGTCGTTACGTCTCCCGTGGACGCAACTAAGCCGACTCCGCCAACGAATTCCCAAAATCGATGATCTCAATCAACTAGGATCAGCCCGTAATATCGTCGAACTCTCTCTCACCAACTCGATTTCCCCAGCACTTGCATTGGCTCGGACCCTTGGGCTGACGGAGTCGATGTTGGAATTCCCGCATCTTCGCGTGCTTTATATCGAGGACGGGGAGTTTCTTGACTATCTCGTTTTACCCTCATTGGAAGATATCAGTATTTCGCGCTCTCCCTCGTCCCTCCTTCTCTCATCGACAGATCCCTGTGTCGTTTACGCAAACTTACCAGCATTGATCCACTTGGAAAAGTCCTCCCAATTTTGGATCATGCTGTAACACTCCTCGAAATGCGACTCATGCTGTCCAATACGGCTCAATCGCCTCCTTTCCTACCTTACCATACCTTCAGATGTCGATGACGGTTTTCGACCACCCTGCCCTACACTGCATTCGATCTCGCTGTGCAACGCCTTGGACGAGCACAATGTTCCCTGTTTGTACAGATGGTCGAGTCGCGACTACTCAGCGCGGCCTGTCCAAATTTGTCCTGTAGAATCCTCAACTTGGACACTCTAAACTCGACGTCCACGTGGTCGACACTCTCGACAAGCTCCGTGCCGAGGAACAGATGTTGAATGGTTGGCAGAAAAACCAGCTAGGCGTAGAGCCTTCATCGATTGGGTCGATGAATATCCTTAAAAGGTGGAGGTGAAATGTTTCTTTTATCCATCCACCCACGAAGTCTTATTTAGCTTACAGCCATCTTGATTTTGAGTCTGACGTGCATAGTGTGATGCTCCTCGACCCCGACGTACTGCCGAACCAAGGCAGAAAAATATTTTATTTGCTGTCGGTATACTAGTATCGATTGACAGCGAGCTGTCTCTGATCAGTCGAAGAGCTCTTGAACACTGGCTGAAATAATTCCAACTGTTTTGTGAAAAATAAAACAGGGGGCGAGGATTAAATCTAGATTGCACGTGATTCGCGGATCTAATTAACACCCAACTAGGTTCCTCTCCTCAACAAATCCGCTACGAAAGACAGAAAACTGTTGTCCACGTACTTGGCTCGGAGAAATTCGGAGTTGCGCCTGCGGAGTGTTTAGGGTCGGCCGTCATTCAAACTCTTCGATCCAACCATCATGCTCCGTTCTGAATCGCAATTCAATCGAGGTCAATGAGTTCAACGATGTGTGAATCTATGGTCTGTACCCCAAATAGAGTCCTCAGCGGGAAACAGACGGTCTCGGTCGGGAGTCTTCGCAGAGTCTTCACTTTCTAATGTTCTCTGACCCTCCCGGTATATCTCAACGTAACGCCCGTCTTACTTGGGATAGCTCTTTTGTCATCCGCCCTACATAACTCTGTCATCCACTCCGAAAGGACCTATTTACAAGCCAACATGCAAGAAATCACCGAGCTTGGGGTCAATTAGTTTGTTCCAGAGCTTGACATCATTGACATCGCACGTCACCCCGTCCGTAACGCCAGGCACCCATGGCATCATGTAGACTGCAACGTAGGTATCCTGGGCACCCACAATTATTTTCGCACGCCGGAAGGCTGAAACCCCATTCTGACAAGGATCTGGGAAACAAGCAAAAATCCAAATCCAGAGCGAGTCCTGTTCGGGCTGACTTCCTTTGTACTCCAAGCCTTCAAGTTGACTTTCTCGCTTCCAATATGCTCTTGTGCCACAAATAAATCAAACAAGGCGCAGCCACCCACCGCAAGTCGGACTATATTCGCGCGCGCGGCCACGAAATCAAAACATGACATCGGCTGGCAAGTCTTGAATTACTCACCATCCCTGAATTCCTGAACTCACTTTTTGCCGGTTTTTGTTCTGCGCCACCGCCACCATCGACATATTCCGTCGACGTGGCACCAAGAAGTGATGTGCCTGTCACTAAGTTAGCGTTCTGCGACGCGCCACGCGATGTCAGCCTTCCTTGGCGTGTCTACGTGCACCGTTCGCGGATCCGGCTTCCTGTACGAAAATCCGACAATTGCATCCCATTCCGCTCCGGGCGTGATTTATAGGTGTGTCACTCTATTTTTTTCTTTTGTTTTTTTTCTTTCTGTTGAAGCCTACGTACTGCTCCCGCCGCAGGTCCGCCTTATATTTCCCGCGCCACCTCCGTGCGGTCGACGCGGACCGCGCCACGTGAAGGTTGAACCCCGCAACATCTTTAACTGCGTTTGGCAACTTTTTGTTTCGAAGTCCAAACACCATCAATATTATCTACTAAATCTCAACAGCCCGCCCTTCCCCGACGGGCGGCGCCGCTCTACAAGCGCAGACGGTGAACGAATGCAACATATGCGCAGTGGCGGGTGGTGATAAACATCTTTACTGATGCCGTGGTAAGAAAGATGCAAATTTCAAGTGCTTACTCCCACGAGATCCGAAAGCATCGCTGTTGGATCCATATAGCCGACTAGCGTCATTCAACAACGCCGGCAGATTTTTATTTTATTTCTTGCAAACCTTCCACTGCCAAGTTTTTCGGCGGTATTAAACCCAGAGCGGCAATTCGGGAGTGTCGTTTCGAAAGCCAGGGGAAGAAAATTTTAAATAAATTGAACTTCAAGCTACTAGTATCCGTAATTGGCCTGTCATCGCACTCTGACCGAAAACGCGCTCCACCTTCTGCCAGTTTCTGCACCGAGATCCCCGTCCCGCATTCAAAACGTCCGCCCACCGGTCACAAGCATCACGAAATTTACAAGTTTATCCATGGTCCCGACCTATTGGCCCCGCCCTGCGTCGAGTCATTCTTGCGCCTGTATTTCGAACTGCGTTTTCGGAGGTTTTCGGGTCTTGCCTGACCACTCCAACGATGGCGGCATCTGTCTGACGGTGTTGACTTGTGCAATTGGACGTCAAGAGAAATCAGATGTAGGTCAGGCTCAAATTGCAGTTCGGCGAACTGATAGACGCTCCAAGGCAATATAAATATTCGAAGGCGCAGAGGTCCTAGGACAATATTCTGCAGAACAGAAGAGAAGTTCATCAGCTAGAAGCGTACCCGCTGATGTTCGAAGGTCCTCGCAAATGGTCAAAATCAAGAGAAGACAAAGAAGAGTGCAACTGCCAGCACGTCACGCGTCGACCTTTTTTCAGCCACCGACCACCAGTGCGTGATACTTTAAACCGAAGGTAAGTATGTTATAATTAGTTCAAGCCTACGCCACAGAAAACAGAACCCGAAAAGACCGAGCTAGGTGAACCGAAACCACTTGAAGTTCCGAAAGTTCAAAGCAAGCCAACCCGTGTTGATGTAGTATGCATATGCATACATTTCGCTGAATTTTAATTGATCCTGGACCTCGGAGCACAAATCAGGCACCACCCTCGCAAAAATAAACCCACCTTCCGCTCCGAAACGAACCGCGGAAAAAAAAAAAACAATCGAACCGACTCGTTTCGCCGGGCGATTCGAAATTTATACAAGTCGACATATGACGTCTACGCGAAAGTCCCGTTGCGAGGCAGCACCACGATCAATGCAATAATTGAAATGTGAAATTCAACCCGCTTAGGCCATTAGGCCGTTTTCGGACGCTAAGTGTTTGATTTCCTTGGTTGACTGATGCGCTGCCAGTCGAGGATCGGCATCCGAGCCGTTTACCCGCACGTAAGAAATAAACTGGTACTCGCGGGATGATGGATTAAGGTTGTTCAAATATTGTTATTTCAAGCGAAGAACGGCAAATTGCCACAACGCTATCAAGCACAGGTGCATTCAAAAAATCAATAGCTTACCGTATCAGGGTTTAGATCGGCTACAAAAACAAGATTGCATCCGGCGGAACAGGGCTTCAGAAGCCCTGACTAGGCCGCTTTCAATGCCGCCTCCGGATTAGCGGTCAGAAAATCAGATTCCACGCTGATGAAATATATACCAGAACTGGTCGAAGCTAGGTTCCTTGGAATGGAAGACGCCGAGGTAGTAACAGATGCCAGTGGGCCTGACCACGAGCCGATCCGACCACTTTCTTGGTTCAATCAAATCATACAAGTACCCTACTTCTAACTGCGATATCCTACCCTATCCTACTATTCCCGCGTTGTTCCTGTTGCCGTGCATGCATTCTCACTCGGCATGGAACGCTGCCGTCGCGGCATGCGGGACTCGCCGGTTTCTTGGTTCAAGTTGAACTGACAACGTGGACTGAAACGACTCCGAGAATAAAGTTGTTCCTGTTCCCGCGCTACGGCGCATGCACTCTCACTCGGCATGATCGGTTTTAGAACGCTGCCGTCGCGGCATGCGGGCTTCGAACACTCACCCGCCGGTGTCTTGGTTCAAGTTGAACTTACAAGTTGAAAGTAAGTTACAACTGATCAGGAAACGACTCCGAGAATAAGTTTTTTTGAAAACAAGGCACGAATGTAACCTGCTTCTTACTTGGTGTCAGATTCAGAACACCATCGGCGTCGCGGCATGCGTGGGTGTGGGACTTAAGTTGCTCTTCGCGGTTGAACATGAAACGAAACGAATGAAAATCTTCATGCACAGTAATCTTTAAATCCGCTCGCGCGCGAGTCAAAGTGCCGTGCCGAAGATCCAGGCTTCTGGTTTTGTTCTTCCTTGTTTTTGTTTCATTTCATTTTTGGCATACCGTGGCGTCCTTGGTGTCTTTGCAAAGACGCCAAAGCCAAATATGTAGTTTTACTGATGCATCCAGTCGAACCCGGAAATGAGACGCCCGGTCGTCTGAAGCAAAGTAAAATTTCGAACAAGAAAATACGACCGCGACCCAAATAAATGGCAAAATGCACACTGGATCCCTCGCGCGCGCGAAGGTAAACCAAGTCAAATACGAATGTGCACTATACAACCGGCTTCTTTACCTGGCGTCATGGCCATGATTCGCCACAGAACGCCGCGGCATGCGTGGGCGTGGGCGTGGGCGTGGGCGTGCGACTCGGGAGATCCACCCTTGATCCACCCAGTCCAAGACCCTGCTACCAGATCTCTTAGTCTCTACGAATGAATGAATTTTTTGTATACATTACCGTTATAATTATCTTCCTACGGCATGCGTGCGAGTCCTTTTTTTTTACATACCGGAAGTGAGACCACCGCACCCCGGTCGTCTGAACAGTGAAGGCTGAAGCAAAATGAAATACACACCTTCACGCGGATCGACACGCCTACGCCTACACACGCCTACAGCCGCTATCTTCCATCTTCCATCTTTGATGAAGTGCATTCCTTCACGTATCCACACCGACTCTTCACCTGACTTATATCCTACATACACCAACTCGACGCAGAATTTCAGCTCAAAACCACCATCCGCTCTGGAATCCATCCAAAAATTCTATCTATCCAATTCAAAAAAAAAAAACCTAAGCAAAGCTACTTATCGAAATTGTATCGTAGTTATCCTTTTGGTACTCTGTATCCTATCCTATAAGTTCTTGAAACCGAAACCGAAACCGAAACTGAATGTATGCGTGGTGTGGTGTGCAGTAGAGTCGAGAGATAATGTGCAGATGTGGTGTGGGGTAATGTGGGGATGCGGTGGGTGTACAAGTACAAGTACAAGCGGCAGGGCGGCGGGGCATGGGGAAGGGAGGGGGTCATAGGTGCATGCCGATATCGAAAGAAAAGAAAAAGACGGAGGCAGGGAGAATTAAGATAAAAAAGAGAAAAGAATCGAGAAAGGGAGGAGATAAAAAATATGATATGATATGATATAACATGTAATATGTCCGAGGTCCATCCGTAGCCGCAGGCGTATCCGAGGCGCAGGCGTATCCGAGTTGTAGAGAGAGAGAAGAGAGACAGAGAAGAGGAGAGCGCCGCCTGCGGACCCAAGATCGAGACCGAGAAAAGGTGGGGTGGGGTATGCCTTTTTTTTTGGGAGGGGGTGCGTCGTCGTCGTCGAGCCGAACCGAGTCGACGAGGGCGCGGGGGGTGGGGGTGGGTAAGCGGAGTCGGATACCACTGCGCGGAGGAATAGGGTCGGATACCACCGCGCGGAGGGATAGCGGGGTACCAAGCGCACTCGACGACGCACTCAAACCCTCCCCACAAAATCCTTATGCCCCCGCATATGCTGCCCCAAATTATCGTGCCGCGAAAAGGCCTTGCCGCATCCGGGGTACGGGCATTTGTGCGCTGTGTGAGCGGTAGCGAGCGTGAAGAGAGGGAGGGACAGGGAGCAGGGAGCGAGCGGGCGTCGTCCTCTCCGCACGACCCGCGCAGGCTTGGCCCATGAAACACAAACGAGGGAAGAAAAAACTCATGTCCCTCCCAAATACGCATCCTCCCATCCTCCCGTCCTCCCATCCCCACGTCTCTTCAATCTTCAATCTTCGCGTTAAAATGCTCCCCATCCCCGCGCGCAACGCGCAGGCGCCGCACCCGGGGACTTTGCACGTGTACGTGTACAGTCTACAGTGTAGAGTCTACAGTCTTGCTGCTGCTTTTCCTGGTTTCCCGTATTCGTTCGCGTTGTTTCCTGTTTTTCCGTATAAGGCGCCGGTGGGGGACAAGGAAGAGAGGGATAAAGAGGAGGCAGAGAGGGAGAGGGAGGTGGCGGGACGGCGGCCTGTGGGCGAGGGGGATTAGTTATCATCCTCGAGAAGAGCACACAGCAAAAGGGAGGGAAGAGAGGGAGTAGGGAAAAGTGAAAAGGCAGGGGAAGAAGGCAGGAAAGAGACGACGCACCACTCTCCCAAACTAGCAACAGTCGGCACCCTCCTACCCTGCTCCCTGCTCTTCTTCGTCAGGTTCGGCACGGGGACGGGGACGGGGAGGGTCGCGGAGGGACAGGCGCGTGCGCGCCTACCGCCCGCTCCGCTGCCGTTGGTGAGGCCCATAGAGGAGAAGGAGGGGAGGCCCATAGACGGGAGGGATGAGGAGTGGAGGTAAGAACTCATACCTAAACACGAATCAGCCCCCTCCCTTGTTTTCTTTCGAAAAAAGACTCACCTCCGTGCGTACCCAACCCTCATAATACCCCCCCGCACCCGCGCTCCCACTACTCGTCCCCGAACTCGCGTACGGTGCATATCTCTGATAGAAGTACGATGACGCCGAGCGACGCCAGCAGACAAAAACTCCCCATCCGAGTCAGCGGCATCGTTATCGACGTATTCGGAGTCGCTGCCTTGAGTCGCTGCCTTCTTCGGCGTCGCTGGGCTCTTCTGCGTCGTCTACTGGGGCGGGCTGGAGCTGCGCATCGGCCGGCTCGTCCTCGCCTTCCGCATCCACATCCGAGTGTGCCGACTCAGGCGAGCCGCCACTCGGGTGGTAGTACCCATTCCCATTCACACCAACGGCAGACGTAGACGGGAACTCCGCCACATACCCCCTCCCCTGCGCATGCAAATCCTCGAGCGCAAGGACGTTGCTGAGCGGCGAATGTGCGGGGCTGCTCCTCGCGCTGCCTCCTCCCATATGGCCATGCTGCCGTTCATGCTGGCGCCGGAGGCGGGGGAGTGTGCGGACGGAGACGCGTTGCCGTTGCCATTCATGTGGTAGAAGCCCAGAGGAAGAAGACGTAGACGCGAACTCCGCGCCGTACCCCGCGCTTGTGAGTGCAGGTCCTCGAGCGCAAGGACGTTGCTGGGGGGAGTGTGCGGGGCTGCTCCGTGCGCTGCCTCCTCCTATGCTGCTGTTCACCGGTGAATGGGGGTGGGGATGCGCATGGGGATGGGAAGAAACAGGGTGGACAGGGAGTGCGAGGAAGCGTGGGGAGGGGACGCGAGGACGTATCGCGGGTCCACGTGCCCGTGCGAGCTGTGTCCGTTCATCTGCAGCGCGCTCAAAGAGACGGATTGCACCAGCCTATACGGGTGGCTGTTATGAAGCGCGAGCGACAGCGACTCCGAATGTGACTGATGCCCTTGCGAGGAAAGGGAGTGGCGTGAATGATGCGAAGACAGTGCAGTAGAATGCGACAGCGCAGGCGAGGGCGCGTGGTCCCAGGCGGACGCGGAGGTGGGGGAGGTGGGGGAGGGGGTGGGGTCGTACTGTAAAATCGAGTCAGTACAAGTACAATGACGAGGGAGGAAGGAGGATGGGAGGACAAAAAAAGGAGAAGAAACCCACCTGCGCCTGCTAGTACCCATACACCGCGTTCGCACTATAACTGCGCTGCACCCCGCCCACCCAGTACAGCTGGTTGTGCACATGACTCCGCTGGTGGCCGTGCCCGTGCGCGTGGTGTACATGGGCGCGGCTCGATCTTGATGTTCGCGGGCAAGGAAGCGGGGACGGCAGAGGGCTGATACGCGTGCTGTGCGCGCCAGTCGTCTGCCGCAGCGGCGACCAAATCGAGCTCGAGCCCGGCCCCAAGGAGTACTGAAGTCCCCGACGATAGCTCCGAGGAGTTGGGAGCATCCATCGTGTGCGCTGGAATACCTGCGAAAACGGCGAAGGGAACTGGGTCGACGTCAGTATGGGCGATATGGGCGGGAAAAATGAGGGTGGGATGGCTGCGGAGTAGAGGGGGGCATAGTAAAGGACAAGCCCGTGAAGCTCCACCAAAGGCTGGTCCAAAAAAGTGGCTTTTTCGAAAATTTAGAATTTTCTTGTCCAAAAAGTGGCATTTTGAGACCGAAAGGTCGATGAGCCTTGTCTGGTAACTGGATTTTTGAGGGGCCGGGAGCGAAAAACACCAAATAACTATCTACCTGCAGGTTCGAACCGGCGACGGAGGTGACACTGAAGATCTGTACGTAGACCGTATTAACGGTGTCGAGCGCCAGACAGGCGAAAATCTCATGAATTTGGGCGAAATATGAAGTTCAGGCGATGAAACTTGTCCGATAGTGGCTTTTTTAGGCCAGATTTCTGATTTTTGACGGACCAGCCTTTGGTGGAGCTTCACGGGGCCTTAAAGGACGGAGGGGAGAGGCGGGGGAGGGGACCGTGTAAAGTCAAAGTCAAAGGACTCACGACGACCGAATGCAATCCATCCTGAGCATAGCATCGTTCCTCGGGGTAGTAGAACTTGGGTGCGCATTTTGAAGGATGGAGCCTAGACGGCGAGGAGCAGAGGAATGAGCCCGGATATCATACTAGCAGGCAGGCAAATCACGTACCTGACGTGTATTAACTCGATCCGCGCTAGGGCATGTTTACAACGCGGCGTCCGTGCAAATGGCTAGGCCGCTCCTGCTGATGCCGGAGGGCTCGAGCGCGCATTCTGCTTTGCGAGGGTATGTAGTTCTTGGCTTCAAGACTTGTAAGGCGTCTCGGAATCCGACCGACGCAAAGCAGAGGTTACGGGGTACAGAAAGCAAGGGCGGAGCTTCATTGGCAAGGCTGAGGTGGAGGAGATTTCCTTGAGATTCCTGGCGAAGGGCGCTTGTAACGCTGGGAAAGGTGTGACTACGTGACTTCCCCTTGTGTAATTCTGCTGTGGACTGGCCCACATCCTGACCACATTACCACCCACTCCTGTGCTACGTTTCCTACGTGGCCTTCAACTCGCTCTCAAGTATGCCTACGGACCCCGACCCTGGAAAGCCTCAGGAACTCGTTCCTCCATCTGCGCCGTCGGATACCATCGCTCGAGCGCCTATACTGATATACAAGGCCAGTCTGTGTTCTCCTGCTGTTTGCTGAAATTGACTGACTTACGGTTTGTAACGCAGACTCTTATCTCATTCCTGAAGGCAGCATGTAGTTCCAGGGTTGCCAAGTGCGTTGTCTCTAAATACTGCATGCCAGAATTGTCCCTGATTTGAATATTGCAGCCGGAGGGAGATCGTCCGAATTCAAGGAATCCTCAACGGCCATGTGCTTGCGATGACCTCGGAAGACGTTGTTGGGGCTGTCGTGAAAAGCTTGCAGTGGCGAAGGACATTGTTGGAGGAATGCTTTGCGTCTCGTCTCGATGCGCACAATATACTCATTCCGTGCTCAGCTAGCGGCCGAACTTCGCCTGACAGATGAGTCGAACCTGCGACATTCCATGCGGGCAGACGAGGCAGAGCTTGTCACACATGTCATGTCGATTCTCGACTCAAAGGCTACGGAAAAGATTGTTCTGAGTCTTGAGGGCGACGCAGCGCAATTTTTCATTGATGTGGTTCAGGACGTCAGTATCTCGGCTACAACTGCTCGACCTCTCGATTGATTCTTTGTTCTAGATCCTCGACAGAGGCTTTCTAATGGAGCGAGAGCAGATGAAAAAAGCTCGTCGCATCATCCGGAAGCTTTCGGAGGTGTGCGACAAACTTCCGTCTGCACTCTTTGTTACGGGGGTGAGCGGATGCCCAGAACACCCCACATTTGGAGGTGGATTCGGCGACGTTTATTGCGCCTCGCACAGTGGCAAGGCTGTGGCTCTGAAAGTTATGCGACATTTTTCACAAGGCGCCAAGTTGCGAGATATCCGTCTTGTGAGTTTCCTCCACCTTGGACCGGTATTATTTACGCTTTGACTTCAGAAAATATGCCGGGAAGCGCTCGTTTGGAGAGATCTACATCATCCGCACATTTTGCCGCTCATTGGCATTGATCGAGACACTTTCCCTTTTCTTGCCATGGTTTCTCCATGGATGGAACACGGCACTGTCTTAAATTATCTTGATTGCTATGGTCGTGCTGACGTCGATAAACTGGTCAGTTTTATGCCCTATAAGAACAGGGCACTTCGGATAACTTGGTTATGCAGTTATTTCAGATTGCGCAAGGCATTGAGTACCTCCATTCACGCAAGATTGTCCATGGTGATCTACGAGGGGTATTCAAATGTTTAAACTGGATGCTTATTTTGTTGATGAACTATCAGGCAAATATCCTCATCAACAACGACTGGACTGCGTGCTTGGCGGATTTCGGGCTCAGTGCTTTTACTGACCCAGTATCCACTTTAAGCAGCCAGGAGCGAGCAGGCAGTCTATACTGGATGGCCCCAGAATTGATCAACCCAGAGGAATTTGGTTGCAAATTTGCTCGGACACCAGCAACTGATGTGTATGCCTTTGGGTGCATCTGCGTAGAAGTATGGCACTCTCTGCCCTGCTTCCCATTCGTGGCTTATGATTCTGCAGTTATACACAGGCCGGCCACCATTGTCCGAGCTGCCGGGAGTTAATGTGATGTTCCAAATACTCAAGGGGGAGCGAGCACAACGCCCGACAGGACCTCCCGCCATGTCTGATATGCTGTGGCAGAATATCACTAAGTATTGGGCTGCTGATCCTGCAGTAAGGCCATTCAGCCAGATTGTGGTGCAACAAATGGTTTGGCCGGCTTTCGAAGAGGGAAAAGATCCACTTGTTGATGAAGAAGTCGTGACCCCAGTGATAAAAATCAATCCCCGTATGTGTCTTTTTTCGTTAAGATGCATTCACTCAAAGAATAACTCCAACAAAGGTGAAAGCTCAAAAGTGGAGCACATTGATGCCTGTATGTGTCCCGGTGTTCATCCGTATAAAAACTTAGCCAAGCTTTCACATAAGCGGGAAATCCAGGGGATGATGTCAACCATGCAATATCCATGAAAGACGGAGACTCGGAAGCAGTAACATCAGAAGCCTGTAGGTATTCCCGGATTGAGCAAGCGAGACCAAACTAAAGTGAACTTTGCCGGTTGGAGGGTCCAGCCCTGAACTCAAGAAAACTGCTCTGATCAAGGAGCAAGCCTCAGAAGAGCTCAGAATTGATTCTTGTATGTTGATCCCGCACACTTTCGTAAATCAACTGAACTAAATTCCTAAGCCGCAGGTTTCCAAGACAATCCCAACAAAGTTGGGTCGGTGGAAGAAGAAGAGTTGACCCTCAAGAGCATCCCATTGCTAAAAAATGGTGTGCACCTCTTGCCCTTGTTCGAAGAGAAACTCAACTGAACTTCCCAGCCAAAATTAGCAATAATCCGAACCAATTCCCTCAAGACTCCATATTGCCCCAGCAGAGTCAACTCCAACTTGAAGACAACGGTCCAAGAAGGGAGGCCAACAATGGATCTGCTGCCTTGATGCAAGCACAGGAGGACGCTACCGCAGGCTTAATGAAGGCCATACAGGATCAATCCCCGACACGAATACTCATGAGTTTCGTTGAGAAGGGTGCTGATGTCAACATAAAAGTCGACGGTGAGTCAAATTGTTCTTGTCCAGCAAGTAGTTTATCATTTGGATCAGTACCCGACCGGTGGTCGACGGCGCTTCAACTGGGAATATCATGGGGAGACAAAGAATTTGTTACTGTACTATTGGCTCACGGAGCAGATCCCAATATTCAAGGTGAGAAAGTGTTTCAATTTCAACAAGGAGGCACTTGAACTACTGTCCCAGGCCCATACGGCACGGCACTGTGCGCCGCGTCTATGTATGGACATGTGGAAATTGTCAAACTCCTCCTTGAGTCTGGCGCAGACGTGAATATAAAAGGTGATAAGGTGTTTCAATTTCGATGCGCTGGATCTTCAACTAACACTCTCTTAAGATGAGGACAGCTCAGCACTGCACCACGCATCGAAATATGGCTATTTGGAAGTGGCCAAAGTCCTCATTGAGCACGGAGCTGACGTCAATATTTACGGTGAGATATCTGGTTCGGCGTGATTGATATGGTTACACCCATTCCCAGGATCCTACTGTGGTACGGCACTACACGTAGCGTCAGAAGAAGGCAAACTCAAGGTCGTCAAATTGCTGATCAAGCATGGTGCCGACCCAAATATAAAGTGTGAGTGTGATTCCAATTTCACTGGTTAGTGCCAACTTACAGTGCTTCAAGATAGCTGGGATCGCACCGCAATGAAAAGTGCCGAGCACGCAGGCAAATGGGATGTTGTCGACTTCCTCGGAAATCATGGTGTGCACCTCTTGCCCTTGTTCAAAGAGAAGCTGAGCTGAACTTCCTACAGCCAAAATTAGCGATAATCCGAACCAATTCCCTCGAGGTGAGAAAGTGTTTCAATTTCGACAAGGAGGCACTTGAACTACTGTCCCAGGCCCATACGGCACGGCACTGAACGCCGCATCTAGGGATGGACATGTGGAAATCGTCAAACTCCTTCTTGAATCTGGCGCCAACGTGAATATTCAAGGTGAGAAGGTGTTTGAATTTCGATAGGGAGGTGCTTGAACTACTGTCCCAAGGTGACCACTACCATACGGCACTGTGTGCCGCGTGTCAACATGGGAGGCTCAGAATCGTCAAACTCCTCCTTAAAGCTGGTGCAGAAGTGAATATTCAAAGTGGTAAGGTGTTTGGATTTTGACATGGAGGTACTTGAACTACTGTCCCAGGCTCATATACGGCACTGAGCATGGCCTCTATGTGTGGATATGTGGAAATTGTCAAACTCCTTCTTGAATCTGGCGCCGACGTGAATATTCATGGTGAGAAGGTGTTTGAATTTCGATAGGGAGGTGCTTGAACTACTGTCCCAAGGTGACCACTACCATACGGCACTGTGTGTCGCATGTGAATCAGGGAAGCTCGAAACCGTCAAATTCCTCCTTAAAGCTGGTGCAGACGTGAATATTGGTAAGGTGTTTGGATTTTGACATGGAGGTACTTGAACTACTGTCCCAGGCTCATATACGGCACTGAGCATGGCCTCTATGTGTGGATATGTGGAAATTGTCAAACTCCTTCTTGAATCTGGCGCCGACGTGAATATAAAAGGTGATAAGGTGTTTCAATTTCGATGCAGTGGGTCTTCAACTAACACCCTCTTAAGATAGAAACGGCTCGGCACTGCACCGCGCATCGAGATATGGCTATTTGGAAGTGGCCAAAGTCCTCATCGAGCACGGAGCTGACGTCAATAATTACGGTGAGATATCTGATTCGGCGTGATTGATATGGTTACATCCATTCCCAGCATACGGCTGTGGTACGGCACTACACGTAGCGTCAGAACAAGGCGAACTCGAGGTCGTCAAATTGCTGATCGAGCATGGTGCTGACCCGAATATAGAGTGTGAGTGTGATTCCAATTTCACTGGTTAGTGCCAACTTGCAGTGCTTCAAGATTATGGCACCGTGATGGATAGTGCCCGGCGCGGGGGCAAATGGGATATCGTCAACTTCCTCAGAAAACATGGCGGACATTGGAGGTGAATAAGCTCATTTGTGCATCCACTGCATCTCCTCGAGCCCAAGCATCTGGTTCTAATCCTCTTTCATTACTCTCGTTTATCAATTGATGTCACTGTCTTATGTCATAATGACGGAGCCGTTATATCAATGAATGGAGCCCAACGTTTTTGTAGAGACAGATGGGCACCTTCGGGTGCACATGAGATTGTCCAGAGAATTGTGAGGAATCTCTCTCCGAGATCTCCCACTTCTCCCATGCCTGATCCTTTCGGCTTCACTGCCTCGCTCCACTCGTCTCACTGTCCCTGTCTGAATTCCTCCTTTTCTTTCACCTATATTGTCGTGCCGCGAAACGGCCTTGCCGCACTCGGGGTACGGGCATTTGTGTGCTATTGGGGGTGGGGGTTAGCGAGCGTTCGTAGAACATTTGTAGAGCGAGAGGAAGGGGGATGGCGAGCCCGCGCGAGGGAGGGAGGAATAGAAGAGCGTGGGGAGGGGAGCGCCGCGCCGCAGGCCGCATGCCCCCAACTCCTCCCAGAAAATCGCAGGCGGCGAGCCCACGACCCGCGCAGGCTTGGCCCATGAAAAACAAACTAAGAAAAAACCTCAAAGCCACTCACATCCCTCCCAAGCATGCACACTCCTCACATCCCTCCCAAACGCACGCTCCTCATTATCACATCCTCCCATCCTCCTACGTCTCTTCAATCTTCAATCTTCATGTCCAAATGCTCCCTGTCCCCATCCCGCGCGCAAAGACACTTGCCGCACCCGGCGACTTTGCACGTGTACGTGTACAGTCTACAGTCTTGCGGCTGCTTTTACTGGTTTTGTGTATGGCGGAGGGGGAGGGGGAAAGGAAAGGGAAGGGGGGACGGCCTGTGGAGGGAGGAAGGGGGTTAGTTATCGTGTTCGAAGGAAGATGAAGCAGGAAAGAGACGACGCACCACCCTCCCACAAACTAGCCACAGTCGGCACCCTCCGCTCCCTGCTCCCTGCTTTTCTTCGTCAGGTTCGGGACCGGGACGGGCACGGGGAGGGCGGCGGAGGGACGAGCGCGTGCGCGTCTCCCGCCCGTACTGCCGACACCTCCTGCGGTGAGGGAGGAGAGGAGGCCGAGGCCCGAGCCGTTGGGCAGGGCGGAGGGCCGTTCTGGAGGTAAGAACCTACACCTGTAACACATTAGCCCCTCCCATCCTCTCCTTTATTAAAAGAAAAAACTCACCCTCACTATACCCGTACCCCGTTCTCATAATACCTCCTCGCACCCGCACCCGCGCTCCCACTACTCCCATACGGCGCATCTTCTTGAATGAGTAGTAGACGCAGGGTTGCGACGACGCCAGCAGGAAGGAGTTCGCCGTCCGAGTCCGAGCCGTCGTTATCGACATACTCGGAGTCGCTTCCCTCGCTGACTTCCTCTGCGTCTGCGTCGACGTCGACGTCTTGTGCGGGGACGGGTCGGGGCTGCGCGCCGGCGGGCTCGTCCTCGCCTTCCGCGTCTTAGTCTTGGTCCGCGTCCGGATCCTGCGAATGCGAAGAGCCGTTAGGGTGATAGTACCCATTCCCATCCCCATTCACAGCGGAGGAGGAAGACGCGCACTCCGCGCCGCACCCCCTCGCCTGTGCGTGCAAGTCCTCGAGCGCAAGGACGTTGCTGGGGGGAGTGCGCGGGGCTGCTCCGCGCGCTGCCTCCCCCGTTCATGCTGGCGCCGGCACTCATACTGTGCCGGGAGTGCGCCGGTGAATGGCTGTACGGGAGCGGATGGGGATGCGAAGAAACAGGGTGGGGAGGGAGTGCGAGGAAGGGTGGGGAGGGGACGCGAGGACGTATCGCGGGTCCACGTGCCCGTGCGCGCTGTGTCCGTTTATCCCGTTCATCGACGCGGAGTGTACGGGTCCATGGGCGTGCACCTCGTGCAGTCCGGGCGAATGCGACTGTGAATGGTGCGAGTGGTGCGACTGGGAGTGGTGGGAAGAGAGGGAGGTCGAATGCGAGAGCGCAGGCGAGGGCGCGTGGTCCCAGGCGGACGCGGAGGTGGGCGAGGTGGGCGAGGGGGTGGGGTCGTACTAAAGGCAAAGAAAATAAACGAGTTAGTAAGGTGAGAGGTGAGACCCAAAAAAGGAGGCAGACACAAAAAGCAGGAGGAAGAAGGAGGGAGGGAGGAGGGAGGAGGAGCGGCGGGTAACCATGAGACACACCGTGCGGATGGAAACGACGCGGAAGGAGGAAGGAAGGTGATGCCAAAACCCAAAAAAAGGGGGGGTGAGACACCAACTCCTGCGACGGGAGGCAAACGGCGGAGGAGGCCACAAAAAGCAGGAGGAGGTGGACACAAAAAGCAGGACGAAAAAAGCAGCCGGGGGAGAAGAGAAGAAACCCACCTGCTGCTGCTGCGCCTGGTACCCATACACCGCGTTCGCGCTATAACTGCGCTGCACCCCGCCGTTGTTATTGCTGTACAGCTGGTTGTGCACATGACTCTGCTGGTGGCCGTGCCCATTCGCGTGCGCGTGGGTGTGCTGCACGTACATGGGCGTCGGCTCAGTCTTCACGGCAGAGGGCCGATGCGCGTGCTGTTCGCGCCAGTGGTCTGCCGCAGCGACCAGTTCGAGCTTGAGGCCGGGCCGCAGATCTGCTGTGCTTGCTGTCCCAGCGTCAGTTTGTGCATAAAACAAAGGTATAGAAGGAAACAGCACGCCTGTGGTACGTAGACGCTCACGGGGGTGTAATATCCCTGCAGCAAGAACAAAGTCTTCTTAGGCTAGACGAGGCTGCTCTATGGCAGGTGGTGGTCCGCAAAAGCACTCCTCGCCGCGCTGCCATAATGAGCTAGGCGGGTTTGACGAGGTAGTTGTTCTTCAAGGAAGCAGACATGACTAGTTGATCGCCGAACAGATCAAATCATATCCATCCATCAATGGCTGTGTTGAAATCAATAATCTCGTTCCTTTTGAGCGCACAGATTCAACAACTGCCAGTTCGAATGTGCAACAACCAAAACCTCTCCCAACATGGGTTGTTGGATTCAACAACTTGAAAGGGTGATCAAATCAACCCATCAGCGAGAGCCAAGTAATTGGTGCGTACCTCTGAGTCTCGTCCAACCTCAATGAGTTCCGTTCGTCGGAGGAGTGTTCAGGAGAATATGCCGGAAATGCAAGGGTCACCCGGCCCTTAATATTCGCCCCGGGGTTATCATTTCCCATATTTTAACGTTTGTTCGAAATTCGGATGAATGGAGCCTGGACTAGAAAAATGAGATCACATATTTCTAGTCAGCGATGCATATGGGACTTATTTATTCATAAACATGAAATTGAATAAGTATCACAGTTGAACGCGCCGCTACAAAAGCAATCTAAAGTAATAGTGCATTCTCGTTCAACAACCAACGTGCGTGCCAATTTCATATAAGTCAACCCGGAATGTTGGGAATTCGAAATAATGTGGAAAGGCATGCGTGATGAGAAGGAGAAGGAGAGGTTAAATTTGGTTGTGCTCTTTAGATGGCAATTGACTCATGTCCATCCGAGTTGGTTGGACCTGCTCCAACCTGGCGCCTTCCAACCTTGCGCATGCCTGGGGCCGAAAGCCTGGTCGTTAACAGTTGCAGGCTTGATTCGACAGCATCTGTACTTATAACTTCTGTAACTTACGTCGATTTATCAACACCTCCACCTCAGCACGAAGGAAGACTCGATTAATACCACTTCGACGTCATCCAGTCCAGTCCATTCCGTCCGTTACTCCCTCCATCCCATATTGAGTCTCCCCGCTCATGCACCATATGCATTTATCAGCTTTGGCCATGGTTCGTCTGCTAGGATTGAAAGATCTCTGACACTGTTCGTAACTTACCTCCTCCTCACAACCACTGTAATTCCGCTTTGCTTTGCTTGAATAAGAGTTTGATTTTCCACAGCCTACCCATGGCCAGTTCCCTTCCCTTCCGCACGACTGATTTCTTTTTTTTGAAGGCGTCAATTTCGCTTCCGCACCCACCTACCTACCTAATACTGTCGGTAGGTACATGGTAGGTACAGAAGCGAAATTAATTGACGCCTTGTACATCCCTCTAACACTTCACCTTTATCCTTTCGTCACGGCACCAACAGTTTTTTTTTTTTTGCATATGTCGTAGTTTCCTCATCCTTGCCCTCGCCCTCCCATGGCCACGCACCGTGGGCTGCACTCAAAATTAGCAGATTTCAATGTATACAATTTCATTTCACACAAGCTGACTGGGGGCGGGGACAGAGCACTGGCAGCGGGAACAGGTGCGGGCGGGACTACTTAGGTGCATAAATCCCACATTTCTTCCGACACAAATTTCTTTTCTTTCCTTTCACTCGAAGAGCCTGGATTACAGTAACATAATATTAAATCAACACAGCGACCCGGGTCGACATATTATCTGAATACGCACGCACGTCATGCGGCTCACAGCCAACGTCGTGTTTTGAATCTTGATAGTCCTGGACGCCGCTATCAATTGGGATCGAGGCCGGTTCTCATTTATGAAAACGAAGGCCCGGGAGTGGTAAACTGTAAACTCCTTCCCTTTATGCGGCGAGGGGGTTGAAAAAAATTATCGAAAAAAAAATTATCGAACCTATGTATATCCTTTTTCGAATCCTTTTTCGAATCCTTTTTCGAATCCCAATTATCCAACCCACTTGTATTATTTGGTTCAAGATTGGATCAGCTGGGTTGTTACCTGGCAGTAGCTGTGCTGCTATCTGGCAGTCTCGCGTTTTTGACCCCATTACTGCTCTCCTTATATCGTAAGAATATTCAGGGAGCCTCAGTAAACAAATTTGCCGCGTTCTGCCTCTTCAAAATATCGAAAAAGTTTTGGGTGAAATAAACAGGCTCAATGGCAGATAACATCGTGACTGCCAGATAACTGTGACGTCACACGGTTACCTGACTTTGTTCCTTCCTCTATGCACGGCCGCCTCACTGCATCGGTTTCCGCAAGAATTTTGAGCCAAGCCTCGGAAGAATGTGTTGAATAGTCTATTGCCAACTCAAGATCTCAAGTAAAACCTGTTAAAATAACTCATTTTACCTCAAGAGCTCGCTGTAACGTAACCTTGGCTGCAAGTGGCTGTAACTGACCCCGTCTGGCATCGACATTCGCCTCTGGAACACCAACCAATTCATTCGGGCTCAAGGAGGACAACTTTAGGCTTTCCCTTCTGGATGAAGGGATCAACATTCAATATTTTTTGCAAGCTGTTGCAAATTCCAATCTTCACGTACCTTCGGTGATGGAACGACTGGAGATGGGAAACAGCAGTCCACTAAAGTCTCATATGGTTGTTTACTATATGCCTTTTCAGTCACTCCCTGTTTACTGACAAATTTTGATTTCTTTGAAGCGCAACTTCGCACCCATCCGCTGGCTTTTGCCCACCATAGAACACAGGTGCATTCAAAAAATCAATATTATACCGTATCAGGGTTTAGATCGGCTACAAAAACAAGATTGTATCCGGCGGGAACAGAACTTCAGAAGACCTGACTAGGCCGCTTTCAATGCCGCCCCCGATTAGAGGTCAGAAAATCAGATTCCCCGCTGATGAAATACGAACTTCGAGAGCTAGGTTCCCTGGAATGGAAGACGCCAAGGTAGTAATAGATGCCAGTGGGCCTGACCATGAGCCGATCCGACCACTTTTCTGGTTCAATCAAATCATACAAGCACCCTACCTCTAACTGCGATATCCTACCCTATCCTACTATTCCCGCGTTGTTCCTGTTGCCGTGCATGCATTCTCACTCGGCATGAGCTGTTTTAGAACACTGCCGTCGCGGCATGCGGTTCACCCGCCGGTTTCTTGGTTCAAGTTGAACTGACAACGTTAACTGAAACGACTGCGAGAAAAGTTGTTCCTGTTCCCGCGCTACGGTGCATGCACTCTCACTCGGCATGATCGGTTTTAGAAGGCTGCCGTCGCGGCATGCGGGCTTCGAACATTCACCCGCCGGTGTCTTGGTTCAAGTTGAACTTACAAGTTGAAAGTAAGTTACTGATCAGGAAACGACTCCGAGAATAAGTTTTTTTGAAAACAAGGCACGAATGTAACCGACTTCTTACTTGGTGTCAGATTCAGAACACCGTTGGCGTCGCGGCATGCGTGGGTGTGGGACGCAGGTTGCTCTTCGTGGTTGAACACGAGACGAAACGAATGAATGAAAATTTTCATGTACTGTATGGTACCGGCATAGACCGGCATCTTCAAATCCGCGGGCGAGTCCAAGTGTCGAAGATCCCTTTTGGTTTTTTCTTTCTTCTCTTGTTCTTGTTCTTATTTCTTATTTTTATTTTTATTTTTATGCATACCATAACATCCAGTCGAACCCGCAAGTGAGACGCCCGGTCATCTGAAGCAAAGTAAAATTTCGAACAAGAAAATACGACCGCGACCCAAATAAATGGCAAAATGCGCACTGGATTATTGCGCGCGCGAAGGTAAAACCAAGTCAAATACGCCTCTACCCAACCCCTACCGGCTTCTTACCTGGCGTCATGGTCATGATTTGCCACAGATCGCCGCGGCATGCGTGGACGTGGGCGTGCGACTCAGGAGGTCCACCGTTGCTAGATCTCTTAGTCTCTACGGATGAATGAATTTTTTGTGTACTACCGGCATCTTCAACGTTATAATTATCTACCGGACCCCGGTCATCTGAAGGCTGAAGGCTGAAGCAAAGTGAAATACACACACACCCTCACCCTCACGCGCGCGTGGATTGACACGCGTACGCCTACACACGCCTACAGCCACCATCTTCCTTCTGCCTTCCATCTTTGATAAAGTGTCTTCACGTATCCACCCGGCTTGAACCCTACACCTGACCTGTCCTACACTCTCCTCCACTCACAAAAATTCCAATAACACTCGACTCGGCTCGACTCGATTCCACAAAAATTCCATTCAAAAAGAAAAAATCCTAAGCTATTTATCGAAATCGTATCGTAGTTATCCTTTTGGTACTGTATCCTGTAAATGCATGCGCGCGTGTGGTATGCGATGCTACGTGGTGTGTAGTAGAGTCGAGAGATAATGTGCAGATGTGGTGTGGGGTAATGTGGGGAAGATGGGGTGTATAAGTACAAGACAAGCGGCGGCGGGCATGGGGATGGGGTCATAGGTGCGTGCCGATATCGAAAGAAAAGAAAAAGACGGAGGCAGGGAGAATCGAGAAGAAATAGAGAAAAGAAAAAGAAAAAGAAGCCGATAAAAACACATATGATATGATATAACATGTAACATGTCCATCCGAGATCCATCCGTAGCCGTAGGCGTATCCGAGGTGTAAAGAAAGGAGAATAGGCGATGAGAAGAGAGAAGATGAGAAGATAACAGGAGCGCGCCGCCTGCGGACCCAAGACCGAGACCGAGAAAAGGTGGGGTGGGGTATGGGGTATGCTTTTTTTGGGGGAGGGGGGTGCGTCGTCGTCGCCGAGTCGAGCCGAGTCGTCGACGGCGATGGCGCGGGGGTAGTGGGTGGGTAAGCAGGGTCGGATACCACCGCACGGAGGAATAGGGTGGGTGGCTGGTGTCATCATGGGTAGGAAGACAGAGCACGACGCACTCAAACCCTCCCCACAAAATCCTTATGCACCGCATATACTGCCCCAAATTGTTGTGCCGCGAAAAGTCCTTGCCGCACCCGGGGTACGGGTATTTGTGGGCTATTGGGGTTGGGGGGTCAGCGAGCGTCCGTAGAATGGTAGCGAGTGTGGAAGAGGGAAGGAAGGGAGGGGGAGCGAGCGAGCCGCGTGTGGGGGAATGGAGGAGCTCCGCGCTGCAGGCAGCTCATCACCACTGTGCGGGTGTGGCCATTGCAAGCCGCTCAAAAGGTGAGAGGAGCCACATAAAAAGGGGGCAACAGAAGGGAGGGTAGAGAAAGTAGGGGACAGTAAGGTAAGAGAGGACTCACGTTTCTCCCAAGTATGTATACTCCTCACATGTCTCTTCAAATGCTCCCCGCGCGCAAAGCACTTGCCGCATTCAGGGACTTTGCACGTGTATAGTCTGGCTGCGGCTTTCCCGCCCGTGGGGTGCGAAGAGCTGGTGCCGGGGGAAGACAAAGAAGTGGGCGATAAAGACAAGGAGGGGTGGGAGGGACGACGGCCTGTGGAGGGAGGAAGGGGGTTAGTTATACGACGAAGGAAGAGAGCGGAGCAAGAAAAACAACGCACCACCCTCCCACAAACTAGCCACAGTCGGCACCCTCCTCCCCCTGCTCTTCTTCGTGAGGTTGGTGACCGGGACGGGCACGGGGAGGGCGGCGGAGGGGCTGGCGCGTGCGCGTCTTCCTCCTGCGCCCATGGAGGAGGGGAGGCCGAGGCCTATAGAGGGGAGGGAAGAGGAGTTGCTGTTCAGATAGGAAGAAGACATCCCTACACCGCGTCGCGTCAGTAATCACTCTCCCTCTTTAAATCGAAAGAACTCACCCTCACTATACCCATACCCCCCACTCTCGTATCCATAACTGCTCGCACTCGTCCCCGAACTCGCATACGGTGCTTATCTCCTTGAGTGAGTAGAAGTACGACGACGCCCGCAGGAAGGAACTCCCCATCCGAGTCAGAGGTGTCGTTATCGACGTATTCGGAGTCGGAGCCTTCTTCGGCGTCGCTGGGTTCTTCCTGGTCGTCTACGGGGGCGGGTTGGGGCTGGGCGTCGGCGGGCTCGTCCTCGCTTTCTGCATCCACAACCGAATGCGCTGACTCAGGCGAGCCGTTGGCCGCCATTGTAATAGCCAGAGGACGTAGACGCGAACTCCGCGCCGTATCCCCGCCCTTGTGAGTGCAGGTCCTCGAGCACAAGGACGTTGCTGAGCGGGGAGTGTGCGGGGCTGCTTCGCGCGCTGCCTCCCATGCTTCCGCCTGCATCGGCGCTCATACTGCGCTGGGAGTGTGCTGCTGAATGGGGGCTGGGGGTGCGCATGCGGATGGGAAGAAATAAGATGGGACAGCGAGTGCGAGGAATCGTGGGGAGGGGACGCGAGGTATCGCGGGTCGACGTGCCCGTGCGCGTGCGCCTCGTGCAGTCCGGGTGAATGCGACCTCCTGCTGATGCCAGAGGCGAGGCTCGAGCGCGCATTCTGCCTTGTGAGGGTATGTAGTTCTTGGCTTCAAGACTTGCAAGGCGTCTCGGGATCCGACCCACGCAAAGCAGAGGTTACGGCCCGGGGGGTACAGAAAGCAAGGGCGGAGCTTCGTTAGCAGGTGGATGGATCCGCGGTAAGTACTTGAGATTTTGGGAGATTTTCTGAGAAAGGTGTGACGTGACTATCCCCTTCAGTGTAATTGACTGTAACGTAATTCTGCTGTTGGACTGGCCCACATCCTGGCCACATTACCACCCACTCCTGTGCTACGTTTCCTACGTGGCCTTCAACTCGCTCTCAAGTATGCCTATGGACCCCGACTCTGGAAAGCCTCAGGAACTCGTTCCTCCTTCTGTCAATACCATCACTCGAGCGCCTATACTGATATACAAGGCCAGTCTGTGTTCTCCTGCTGTTTGCTAAAATTGGGACTGACTTACGTTTCTGTAACGCAGACTCTTATCTCATTCCTGAAGGCAGCATGTAGTTCCAGAGTTGCAAAGTGCGTTGTCTCTAAATACTGCATGCCAGAATTATCCTGATTTGAATGTTGCAGCCGGAGGGAGATTGTCCGAATTCAAGGAATCCTCAACGGCCATGTGCTTGCAATGACCTCGGACGACGTTGTTGGGGTTGTCGTGGAAAGCTTGCAGTGGCGAAGGACATTGTTGGAGGAATGCTTTGCGTCTCGTCTCAATGCGCACAATATACTGATTCCGTGCTCAGCTAGCGGCCGAACTTCACCTGACAGATGAGCCGAATCTGCGACATTCCATGCGGGCAGACGAGGCAGAGCTTGTCACACATGTCATATCGATTCTCGACTCAAAGGCTACGGAGAAGATTGTTCTGAGTCTTGAGGGCGACGCAGCGCAATTTTTTATTGATGTGGTTCAGGACGTCAGTATCTCCGCTACAACTGGTCGACCTCTCGATTGATTCTTCGTTCTAGATCCTCGACAGAGGCTTTCTAATGGAGCGAGAGCAGATGAAAAAAGCTCGTCGCATCATCCGGAAGCTTTCGGAGGTGTGCGACAAACTTCCGTCTGCACTCTTTGTTACTGGGGTGAGTGGATGCCCAGAACACCCCACATTTGGAGGTGGATTTGGCGATGTTTATTGCGCCTCGCACAATGGCAAGGCTGTGGCTCTGAAAGTTATGCGACATTTTTCACAAGGCGCCAAGTTGCGAGATATCCGTCTTGTGAGTTTCCTCCACCTTGGACCGGTATTATTTACGCTTTGACCTCAGAAAATATGCCGGGAAGCGCTCGTTTGGAGAGATTTACATCATCCGCACATTTTGCCACTTATTGGCATTGATCGAGACACTTTCCCTTTTCTTGCCATGGTTTCTCCATGGATGGAACATGGCACTGTCTTACGTCATCTTGATTGCCATGGTCATGCCGACGTCGATAAACTGGTCAGTTTTATGCCCTATAAGAACAGGGCACTTCGGATAACTTGGTTATGCAGTTATTCCAGATTGCGCAAGGTATTGAGTACCTCCATTCACGCAAGATTGTCCATGGTGATCTACGAGGGGTATTCAAATGTTTAAACTGGACGCTTATTTCGTTGATGGACTATCAGGCAAATATCCTCGTCAACGACGACTGGACCGCGTGCTTGGCGGATTTCGGGCTCAGCGTTTTTACTGACCCAGTATCCACTCTAAGCAGCCGGGAGCGAGCAGGCAGTATATACTGGATGGCCCCAGAATTGATCCATCCAGAGCAATTTGGCTGCAAATTTGCTCAGATGCCGGCAACTGATGTGTATGCCTTTGGGTGCATCTGCGTAGAAGTATGGCACTCTGCCCTGCTTCCCATTCGTGGCTTATGATTCTGCAGCTATACACAGGCCGGCCACCATTGTCCGAACTGCCGGTAGTTAGCGCGATGCTCCAAATACTCAACGGGGAGCAAGCACAACGCCCGACGGGACCTCCTGCCATGTCTGATACACTGTGGCAGAATATCACTAAGTATTGGGCTGCTGATCCTGCAGCAAGGCCATCCAGCCAGATTGTGGCACAACAAATGGTTTGGCCAGCTTTCGAAGAAGGAGAAGATCCACTTGTCAATGAAGAAGCCGCAACCCCAGTGATGGAAATCAATCCCCGTATGTGTCTTTCTTCGTTAAGATGCATTCGCTCCTCAAAGAATAACTCCAACAAAGGTGAAAGCTCCAAAGTGGAGCACATTGATACCTGTACGTGTCCCGGTGTTCATCCGTATAAAAACCCAGCCAAGCTTTTACATAAGCGGGAAATTTAGGGGATGATGTCAACCATGTGATGCCCATGAAAGACGGAGACTCGGAAGCAGTAACATCAGAAGCCTGTAGGTATTCCCGGATCAAGTGAGCGAGACCAAACTAAAGTGAACTTTCCTGGTTGGAGGGTCCAACCCTGAACTCAAGAAAACTGCTCTGATCAAGGAGCAAGACTCAGAAGAGCTCAGAATTGATTCTTGTATGTTGATCTCGCACACTTTCGTAAATCAACTGAACTAAATTCCTAAGCCGAAGGTTTCCAAGACAATCCTAACAAAGTTGGGTTGGTGGAAGAAGAAGAGTTGACCCTCAAGAGCATCATCCCATTGCTCAAAAATGGTGTGCACCTCTTGCCCTTGTTCAAAGAGAAACTCAGCTGAACTTCCCAGCCAAAATTAGCGATAATCCGAACCAACTCCCTCGAGACTCCATATCACCGCAGCAGAGTCAACTCCAACTCGAAGACAATGGTCCAAGAAGGGAGGCCAACAATGGACCCGCTGCCTCGATGCAAGCACAGGAGGCTACCGCAGGCTTAATGAAGGCCATACAGGATGGATCCCTGACGCAAATACTCATGAGTTTTGTTGAGAAGGGTGCTAACGTCAACATAAAAGCCGACCGTGAGTCAAATTGTTCTTGTACAGCAAGTAGTTTATCATTTGTATCAGTTGGACACCACGGGTGGTGGACAGCACTTCAACTGGGATCATCATGGGGAGACAAAGAATTTGTTGCTGTACTATTGGCTCATGGAGCAGATCCCAATATTCGAGGTGAGAAAGTGTTTCAATTTTGACAGGGAGGCACTTGAACTACTGTCCCAGGCCCATACGGCACGGCACTGAATGCCGCGTCTAGGTATGGACATGTGGAAATCGTCAAACTCCTTCTTGAATCTGGTGCCGACATGAATATTCAAGGTAAGAAAGTGTTTCAATTTCGACAGGGAGGCACTTGAACTACTGTCCCAGGCCCATTTGGTGACATGGCACTGATCAGCGCGTCTACGTATGGACATGTGGAAATTGTCAAACTCCTTCTTGAATATGGCGCCGATGTGAATATTCAAGGTGAGAAGGTGTTTCAATTTCGATGCGGTGGATCTTCAACTAACACTCTCTTAAGATGAGGACGGTGCAGCACTGCACCACGCATCGAAATATGACTATCTGGAAGTGGCCAAAGTCCTCATTGAGCACGGAGCTAACGTCAATAATTACGGTGAGATATCTGGTTCGGCGTGATTGATATGGTTACATCCATTCCCAGCATCTGGCTGTGGTACGGCACTACACCTAGCGTCAGAACGAGGCAAACTCGAGGTCGTCAAATTGCTGATCAAGCATGGTGCCGACCCGAATATGAAGTGTGAGTATGATTCCAACTTCACTGGTTAGTGCCGACTTGCAGTGCTTCAAGATTACTACTATGGCACCGCGATGGAATATGCCCTGAATGCAGGCAAATGGGATGTCGTCGCCTTCCTCAGAAATCATGGTGCGCACCTCTTGCCCTTGTTCGAAGAGAAACTCAGCTGAACTTCCTAGCCAAAATTAGCGATAATCCGAACCAATTCTCTCAAGACTCCATATCGCCGCAGCAGAGTCAACTCCAACTCGAAGACAATGGTCCAAGAAGGGAGGCCAACAATGGACCCGCTGCCTCGATGCAAGCACAGGAGGCTACCGCAGGCTTAATGAAGGCCATACAGGATGGATCCCTGATGCACATACTCATGAGTTTTGTTGAGAAGGGTGCTAACGTCAACATAAAAGCCGACCGTGAGTCAAATTGTTCTTGTACAGCAAGTAGTTTATCATTTGTATCAGTTGGACACCACGGGTGGTGGACAGCACTTCAACTGGGATCATCATGGGGAGACAAAGAATTGTTGCTGTACTATTGGCTCATGGAGCAGATCCCAATATTCGAGGTGAGAAAGTGTTTCAACTTTGACAGGGAGGCACTTGAACTACTGTCCCAGGCCCATACGGCACGGCACTGAATGCCGCGTCTAGGTATGGACATGTGGAAATCGTCAAACTCCTTCTTGAATCTGGTGCCGACATGAATATTCAAGGTAAGAAAGTGTTTCAATTTCGACAGGGAGGCACTTGAACTACTGTCCCAGGCCCATTTGGTGACACGGCACTGATCAGCGCATCTACGTATGGACATGTGGAAATTGTCAAACTCCTTCTTGAATATGGTGCCGATGTGAATATTCAAGGTGAGAAGGTGTTTCAATTTCGATGCGGTGGATCTTCAACTAACACTCTCTTAAGATGAGGACGGCGCAGCACTGCACCACGCATCGAAATATGACTATCTGGAAGTGGCCAAAGTCCTCATTGAGCACGGAGCTGACGTCAATAATTACGGTGAGATATCTGGTTCGGCGTGATTGATATGGTTACATCCATTCCCAGCATCTGGCTGTGGTACGGCACTACACCTAGCGTCAGAACGAGGCAAACTCGAGGTCGTCAAATTGCTGATCAAGCATGGTGCCGACCCGAATATGAAGTGTGAGTACGATTCCAACTTCACTGGTTAGTGCCGACTTGCAGTGCTTCAAGATTACTACTATGGCACCGCGATGGAATATGCCCTGAACGCGGGCAAATGGGATGTCGTCGCCTTCCTCAGAAATCATGGTGCGCACCTCTTGCCCTTGTTCGAAGAGAAACTCAGCCGAACTTCCCAGCCAAAATTAGCGATAATCCGAACCAATTCTCTCAAGACTCCATATCGCCGCAGCAGAGTCAACTCCAACTTGAAGACAATGGTCCAAGAAGGGAGGCCAACAATGGACCCACTGCCTCGACACAAGCAAAGGAGGATGCTACCGCAGGCTTAATGAAGGCCATACAGAATCACTCCCTGACGCGAATACTCATGAGTTTTGTTGAGAAGGGTGCCGACGTCAACATAAAAGCTGACGGTGAGTCAAATTGTTCCTGTCCAGCAAGTAGTTTATCATTTGTATCAGTTGGACCCTACCAGTGGTCGACAGCACTTCAACTGGGATCATCACGGGGAGACAAAGAACTCATTGCTGTACTATTGGCTCACAGAGCAGATCCCAATATTCAAGGTGAGAAAGTGTTTCAATTTCGACAAGGAGGCACTTGAACTACTGTCCCACGCCTATATGGCACAGCACTGAACACCGCGTGTATACGTGGACATGTGGAAATTGTCAAACTCCTTCTTGAATCTGGTGCCGGCGTGAATATTCAAGGTAAGAAAGTGTTTCAATTTCGACAACGAGGCACTTGAACTACTGTCCCAGGCGGCCCACATGCTGCACTGATCACCGCGTCTGTGTATGGACATGTGGAAATTGTCAAATTCCTTCTTGAATCTGGCGCCGACGTGAATATTCAAGGCAAGAAGGTGTTCGAATTTCGATAGGGAGGTGCTTGAACTACTGTCCCAAGGTGACCACTTCCATAAGGCACTGACTGCCGCGTGTGGAAGTGGGGGCAAGCTTGAAATCGTCAAACTCCTCCTTAAAGCTGGTGCAGACGTGAATATTCAAAATGATGGTAAGGTGTTTGGATTTTGACATGGAGGTACTTGAACTGCCGTTTCAAGGTAATACGGCACTGAAGTCTGCGTCTAAATTCGGGCATCTCGAAATAATCAAATTCCTCCTTGAGTCTGGCGCAAACGTGAATATAAAAGGTGATAAGGTGTTTCAATTTCGATGCGCTGGATCTTCAACTAACACTCTCTTAAGCTGGGGACAGCTCGGCACTGCATGAGGCATCGAAATATGGTTATTTGGAAGTGGCCAAAGTCCTCATTGAGCACGGAGCTGACGTCAATAGTTACGGTGAGATATCTGGTTCGGCGTGATTGATATGGTTACATCCATTCCCAGCATCCGGCTGGGGTACGGCACTACACGTAGCGTCAGGACAAGGCTACCTCGAGGTCGTCAAATTGCTGATCGAGCATGGTGCCGACCCGAATATGAAGGGTGAGTGTGATTCCAATTTCACTGGTTAGTGCTGACTTGCAGTGCTTCAAGATTACCACAATCGCACCGCGATGAAAAATGCCGAGGACCGAGGCAAATGGGATGTCGTCGACTTCCTCAGAAATCATGGCGGACGTCGGTGAATAAGCTCATTTGTGCATCCATTGCATCTCCTAGCACCGAAGCATCTGGTTCTAATCCTCTTTCATTACTCTCGTTTATCAATCAATGTCACAGTCTATGTCATAATGACGGAGCCGTTATATCAACGAATGGAGCCAGTGTTTTTGTAGAGACAGATGGGTACACATGGAAGAGCAGGAGATTGTCCAGAAATTGTGAGGAATCTCTCTCCGAGATCTCCCATGCCTGATCCTTTCGGCTTCACCGCCTCGCTCCACTCGTCTCACTGTCCCTGTCTGATTTCCTCCTTTTCTTTCACCTATATTGTCGTGCCGCGAAAAGTCCTTGCCGCACCCGGGGTATGGGCATTTGTGTGCTATTGGGGGCGGGTGGGGGTTAGCGAGTGTTCGTAGAGCGAAAAGAGAGGGGCGCCGCGCCGCAGGCAGGTCATCGTCGCGCGGGCGTCGTCCTCTCCGCACGACCCGCGCAGGCTTGGCCCATGAAACACAAACGAGGGAAGAAAAAACTCACGTCCCTCCCAAGTACGCACATCCCTCACATCCGCACATCCTCCCACATCTCTTCAATCTTCACATTCAAATGCTCCCCATCCCCGCGCGCAAAACACTTGCCCGGTGCCGCACCCGGGGACTTTGCACGTGTCCGTGTACAGCGTAGAGGCGGGCTGCTGCTTTTCCTGGGTTTGCGTATTCGTTCGCGCCGGTGGGGGACAAGGAGGAGAGGGCGTCGGAGGGGGAGAGGGAGAGGGCGGAGGGAGAAGGGTGGGGTTAGCTATCATCCCCGAGAAGAGCGCGCAGCAAAAGGGAGGGAAGAGAGGGAGTAGGGAAGGGGACGAGTGGGTGAATAGAGAAAAAACCACTCACCCCCTCCCGCAAACTACCCAGTCGGCACCCTTCTTCCCCTGCCCCTGCTTTTCTTAGTCAGGTTCAGCACGGAGAGCGCCGCGGAGGGCCGCGCTCGGTCTTGCTCGGGCTCTCCTACCCCCCGCTCCGCTGCCGTTGGTGAGACCCATAGAGGAGGAGGAGGGGAGGCCGAGGCCGAGGCCCGAGCCGTTGGGCGGGGCGGAAGAGCTGTTCTGGAGGTAGGAAGAACTCATACCTACACCCGTAACCCGTAAGCAATCACCCCCCCAAAAAAAACAAGTGGGAAGCACTCACCCTCTGCGTACCCCTGCCCGTATCCATTCTCGTATCCATAACTGCTCGCCCTCGTCCCCGAACTCGCATACGGCGCGTACCTCCTTGAATGCGAAGTAGACGCAGGGTTGCGCCCCCGCCGGCGCGCGACGCCAGCCGGCAAAAAAACCCCATCCGAGTCGAAGGCGTCGTTATCGACGTATTCGGAGTCGCTCCCTTCTTCGGCGTCGCTGGGTTCTTCGTGGTCGTCTACGGGGGCGGGTTGGGGCTGCGCGCCGGCGGGCTCGTCCTCGCCTTCCGCGTCTTAGTCTTGGTCTTGGTCCGAGTGTGCCGACTCAGGCGAGCCGCCGTTCGGGTGGTAGTACCAGTACCCATTCACAGCAGACGTAGACGGGAAGTCGGCAGCATACCCACCCTGCAGGTCCTCCAACGCCAAAACATTCTCAGAGGCGAGTGTGCGGGGCTGCTCCGCGCGCTTCCGACGCTCCCTCCCGCACTCATGCTGCGTTGGGAGTGTGCTGGGGAGTGGGGATGGGGGTGCGGGTGCGGAAGCGGATGGGAAGAAGTAGAAAGGGAGTGCGAAGAAGGGTGGGGCGGGGAGGCGAGGAAGTATCGTGGGTCGACGTGCCCATGCGCGCCATTCATCCCGTTCATCGACGCGGAGTGCACGAGCGCGTGGCTACTATGAAGCGCGGGCGACAGCGACTCCGAGTGGGAATGCTGCGACTGATGCGAATGCTGAGAGTGGTGCGACGAGAGGGAAGTAGAATGCGAGAGCGCAGGCGAGGGCGCGTGGTCCCAGACGGAGGCGGAGGTGGGTGAGGTGGGGGAGGGTGTGGGGTCGTACTAAAAGCAAAGAAAACAAATCGAGCCGTTCGGGTCATAATACCCAGTTCCATTCCCATTCACAGCGGAGGAGGAAGACGCGAACTCCGCGCCGTACCCCCGCGCTTGTGAGTGCGGTCCTCGAGTGCGAGCACGTTGCTGGGGGGAGTGCACGGGGCTGCTCCGCGCGCTTCCGATGCTCCCGCCTGCGCCGGCACTCCATGCTGGGGAGTGCGTGTGCTGATTTTGCGAGGACGCGAGGACGTAGCGCGGGTCGACGTGGCCGTGTGTGCTATGTCCGTTCATTTGCAGCGCGTTCGAAGAGGCAGAGTGTATCGGCCCATGCGGGTGAGTGGGAATGGTGCGACTGGGAGTGGTGTGAAGAGAGGGAAGTAGAATGCGACAGGGCGCGCGGTCCCAGGCGGACGCGAAGGTGGGCGAGGTGGGCGAGGGGGTGGGCTAAAACGCGGGTCGTAAGTAAGGTGAAACAAAAAAAAGAGGGAGCAAAAAGCAGGACAAAAAGGAAAGGGGAAAAGAAACCCACCCTGCTGCTGCGCCGCGTTCGCGCTATAACTGCGCTGCACCCCGCCCACGCCGCCTTTATTGCTGTACTGCTGTACAGCTGGTTGTGCACATGGGTCTGCTGGTGCGTGGCGCGCGCATGAGAAGCGTACATCGGGGTCGGCTCAGTCTTGACGTTGCGAGCGGGCAGCGCGGAAGGGGCGCTGCCGCAGCGACCAGCTCGCGCTTGAGCCCGGTGCGTGGATCTGCTGTGCCTGCTGTCCCGGCGTCAGCTATGTGCAATATAAAACAAGGTGTAGGAACAGCATACCGGTACGTAGACGCTCACTGGGGTGTAATATCCCTGCGGCGAGAACAGGGTCTTCTTAGGCTCGACGGGGCTGCTCCACGGCAGGTGGTGGTACGCGAAGAACTCTTGTTGTTGTTGGTGGTACTGGCCATGATGAGCATGGCGAAAGTCAAACGCATCGTCGAGCGGCGAGCGGATCGAATCGGCGGTGAACTCGCTGCCGCTTGCGCTCAAGTCGGTGTACGTCGATATCCAAAGCTTTTTTTGTACCCACCTGGCACATAATCACTTTTTGCCCCATTTGTGTTATCCCCGTATGGAACGTCACAGGTACAGCAGAAAGCCGGATATGGGAATGGCAGTTTTTTTTTTTTTTTTTTTTTTTTTTTTTTTTGAGGAGCGTTGAATGGCGGGAGCTAAGAGAGAGTTAGACGTACTGTCGCTCTCATCCCCTTCCCCTCTAACAGGTCCGCAGGCTACCTGTCGGAGTTTCCGGGCCGACATAGTCGGTCGCCCCGCCCGCTATAAGTTGAGGCCTCGGACTTGGAACCAGGCCAGACGATAAAAAGCACAACCTCTCGAGGAAATGCGTCCACCGCATTCGTGCCTACAGCACGATATGTGGGGCTTCAGTTTCCCGCTAGCTCCGGTTTCCCGGCGATCGAGAGTCAATCGCCGTTCCACCTTCACTGCCCGCGGTTAACCAACACCCACTAAAACCCCGACTGTTCTAGGCCAATCTTTGGCCAAGGTACGTTCGTCCTTAAGAGTTTTTTTCCAAGTCCTCTTTACTAATGACATTTTAAGGGCCTTCTTTTCATACTTAAATTTGTCCGTCATAGCACAATCAAGGGCCAATCTATTGTTTATTACTTTCAACCAGCGGTTCTGTATTTTTGCTAGCGGGGCAGGGCCCGTCTGTTGGATTACGCGCTCGTTTCTCGTGCGCCATATGAGGTGCGCGGACTCGGTGACAAGTATCTTATGCAATCGCGTTGTTCCGGGGTCCCCACATTTAATTACGCCGCCAGCCATAATCTGGCCGATCGTGGGTCGCAAATCCTTGCCTGTCTTCATCCGCCACATCTCAGAGGCGAGGTCCCATATTTCTTTCTGGCCGGGCTCTGCACATTGAGTCAGTATATGCTCCATTGATTCGTGTACTCCGCATGTTCCGCATTGCCCTCTCTGTTGGCAGGTTGGTACATTGTCCCAGTATTTGCCTACTTTGTACCCATCATGCACTAGCATCCACAGGAAGAATCTTATGCTTCGTGAGATGTCCTTATCGAATGTTGACCGCCAGATCTTACGGGCCGGTGGGAATCCTCCTTTCGCATCCACGGCGGCGGTTTTTGCGAGGGTCATATTTGTGGCCGTGGCTCGTCTATCTAGTAGCTCGCGGTAGGAGGTGCCCTCCATCTTCAATTTCCGTATGATTTTGTATGCTTTCGCCTGGGTCATCGCCTTTAGTTTTGCACCTGGCAGGAAAAGTGCAGCGTATGCGTCTGTATTAATGGCGTCTTCAGTGGGTTTACGGCTCCCTTCCCTGGCGAGGATGTCAGCTCCTTCGTTCCCTGCTATGCCCGAGTGGCCTTTCACCCAGACAAGCTCGGTCGGCGCTTTCCTTTCTCTAAGTTTAGCAACTGTGAGCTCAAATAGATCGCCGTTAGCTGCAGTATGGAAACCTTCGTCTTGCCATTTCGGCAAATTTTTTGTAAGCCCGTCGATGGCATACTTGGAGTCACTGAATATTTTTAACGGTGCATCCAGTGGCGCTCTTTCAACTGCCTCTTTGATGGCGATAATTTCGCCAACCTGATTTGAGGGGCCTAATATACGGGGGATCCGTATGGCCATGTTCCTCGGGTCATCTTCACCAAAAAATACTCCGGCGCCAGCTTTGACAGAGTCCGTATTATTGTCTAATGCAGAGCCATCTGTGTACACGACAACTTCCGGGCCCTGGTTCCGCGCAAACCTTGTGTCCGGGGATGTGTCGGCTGAGTTTTCATACCCTTGCGTAAAGATTCGGAAGGCATCCGCTAGCGTACCATCTGTAGTGATCCTTGAGTCGAATTCCACGGCATTCTTGTCTTCCTTCTCAATCGGTGTTTGATACTCTTCGTAGTCTTCGGGATGCGGGAATGGCAGTTTTGGATCGCTGGAGATGGCGGACGCCCTGGACCGGGCTGCCAGCTCAAGTCGCTCAATCCTTCTTCTTCTTCAACAACCTTGGCTTGGGCTGCTACTGGCTACCTGACCTGCTCTGTGGTGTGCTGTCTCCTCTCATCTGGTGTCTCGACTGCCAGCTCCGCAATCCAACCACCTTCGAGATTTGAACGTCGTGCTGTCGACTGAACTGTAAAGTGCAGGACCATTGAACCAATTTGATTCATCATCATTGCATCCCTATCTCAAGGTTCAATTCGGAACAGGACGGCAACGTCGACGACCTTCGAATTGAATGGCTACCAAATCGCGCTCGTTCATGTACCAGGTATGCTTGGTCGTCTCGGAACTCCGACCATTGAGGCTCACTGTGACTTGCAGAGCGTATTTTCTCTGGCCAAGGAGGTTTCCTCCTCCAGTAAATCTCCGTATAGTCTTATGCTTCTCATCCATTCTCATCCTGACAACTTCTGCTACGCAGGATTCATAATGATATCGATTTGAGCATCCACTATGAAAACATGTCCGCAGATGATTCTATCTCGGCTCTCGTGAAAAGTCTCGAGTCGCGCAAAACATTGCTACAAGTTCTTTGACGTGTTCCCTAGGTGGCGATATAAATTGACGCGTAATTTAGGCAGCCACTGCGCTCAAGATTTTCGACAATCCGAGGCTCCGGGACGCGCTCCGCGAAGACGAGGAGCGAATAGCAAAAACCATTCTGGCTATCCTCAGCTCTGAATCCGAGCGTGCAGCTGTGTTGAAGCTTGAAGGCGATTCTGCTCAAAATTTTCTCGATGTTGTTCAAAATGTTGGTGTCGCCCCGCTATTAGATATTAGCCTAGCTAATTTTTGTGAAGACGCTCGACAGAGGTTTTTTAATTGAAAAGGAAAATAACTCCAAGGCCCGCCGACTAATACTAAAACTTTCCGAGGCATGCGACAGGCTTCCCTCGTCTTTATTTATCACTGGGGTTACCGGACGCAATGAACACGCGATATTTGGTGGAGGGTTTGGCGACATATATCAGGCGTCTTATGCCGGAAAGACAGTTGCGCTGAAGCACATACGAACTTTCCATAGAAATGCAGAACAGCGGCGAATTCGATTGGTACGTCCTCATCGACTTTTCCGAGATTTTTCATTTGATGTGACACTTTGCGCAGCAATTCTGTCGGGAGGCACTCGTCTTGCAGAATCTGCAGCATTCCTTTATCCTGCCTTTTATTGGGATTGATCGCGAGACCTTCCCGTCGTCCCTTTGCATGGTTTCTCCCTGGATGGAGAATGGCACCGTTCTAAAATATTTGAACGATCATGGGAGAGCTAACGTGGACAAATTCGTTGGTTTTCCCGCTCATACTTAAGCATCTTCTCACTCTCGATGTCAGCTGTCAGAAATTGCCCAAGGCCTACAATACCTTCACTCACGAAATGTTGCGCACGGAGATTTACGTGGTGTAAGATTCAGCTGGCTCAATTCACGTATCGATGTTGACCGCGTTTATCATAGGCAAATATTCTCATAACCCATGAATGGAGCGTATGCCTGGCAGATTTTGGCCTGACGTCCTTGTCCGACGCAACTACAGTGACTCATACTTCCCACCGAGCCGGGAGCACTCGTTGGATGGCACCAGAGTTGATTGACCCTGAGCGCTTCGGGAGTCCATTTCTTCGAACACCTGCAACTGACGTCTACGCTTTCGCGTGTGTTTGTCTGGAAGTAAGCGTTTTTTATTCTCTTTTCTTTCCGTTCTCACGCAAGCCAGTTATACACCGGACGACCTCCGTTCGCAAATTTATCGGAAACCGCAACGTTACTTCGGGTTATAAACGGCGATCGGCCTGAACGGCCTTCCTGCGAACCGGCAATGTCAGATGCGCTCTGGCAACATGTAAACGAGTGCTGGGCACAAGATTCCGCCGCACGGCCCGCCACCGACGTTGTGTTGCAGCAAATTCAAGGGCTGAATTATGTCTCATGGCTTGCTACGCATTTCTCTGAGACTACACAGCTCAATCCCGATGTAGACACCACGAATGAGAGACCTGCCCGGCCGTGGATACAATTCCACAAGGCTCCTCCACCCTCGACAGACGATGCCGTCTTGACTCCAGCATCGGACGCAGATATCATGAGGCGGTTGAGACGGTCTGTTTCCCATCGCAATCCAAAGACGATTTATAGTATGACGAAGAAGCTCGGGCAGGGTGGGTCGTTTATTTTCTCCTGTTGCTGTTTGACGTACGGTGTAAATACAGTCGGTCGGGGCCAGTGTATCAGGCCACCAAATCGACGACCGGGAGAATCGTCGTGATCACGCAAAACAACATGTCTTATCAGCTAAAACACCTCTTCCTGAACCAGCTCTCGGTGATGAAGGAATTGGAGCATCCGAATATCATCAGTTTCGTCGAGAGTTACCTTGTCGAGCCCGAAGAGCTGTGGATTTTCACGGACTATGTGGAGGGCGGTGAGTTGACGGAAATTATCCGAAATAACAGAATGGTGGAGGATCAGATGAGCAGCATTTGCTGGCAGGTGCGAAATCATATGCCGGGTAATGGCGGCTTCTTCTAAGGTTCATTCATTTTGGGCTACCAGATATGCAAAGGATTAGCATACCTGCACAGCCAGAGCATCGTCCACAGGGATATCCGACCGGACAATATCCTCGTCGATTCGCTGGGACGGCTCAAAATCAGTGCGTTTAATACTGCTCTCACATGCGTACACGCCTCACTTCCTCCGCAGAAGGATTTGGATTCTGCGCGAAGCTGACGGAGCAACGGCCGCGGGGAGCATCTATGGCTGGGACGCCGCACTGGATGGCACCGGAGGTCGTCAAGCAGAAAGAGTACGGCGTCAAAGCCGATGTCTGGTCGCTCGGGATACTGGCCATCGAGCTGACCGGCGTCGAGAACAGGCCGCCATACATTGACGAGGAGCCACTCACGGTTTTATATGCAATCGCGGCAAATGGGACACCGACGCTCAAGAGACCCGAGGCGCTTAGTCTCGAGCTCAAGAACTTCTTGGCGCTGTGCCTGTGCTTGGAAGTCGAGAGTCGAGGGACCGTAATCGACTTGCTAGTCGTAAGTCTAGGGAACGCTGGTCTATTGGCTGCGGCTGATGATTGGCATAGTACCCCAAGCACTAAGCGTGTCCATGGAACTGTTGAACCCTCTGAGTGGAGAGGAGGCGAAGAAGTGGATGCTATACTGGAGGGAGAAGGAGTTCATTGCCTGATCCAATTACTTTGTAGTTCTGCATAGTACATACTTTATGATAGAAGCAAAAAAATTATCACAACATATCTGTTTTATGAAAACAGTTGTCACAACGCCTAAAATCAACTAAAAGATCAAATCGGTGTCCTTGTCTGAAATCTACAGCGTTTCAAGCAAAGTTACACCCTGAACTGAACGATAAATATCTCACCCATCTTCACTTGTCACCTCCAGGATAATGTTTGAACCTCTCCGACAGCTTCATTTTGCGAAGTTGAGTGCACACAAGAGCCACTAGCGAAGATAGATAAATCCATTGTTTCATATTTTTCTTGCTATCCTGAAAAGCACTGTGTTAGTCACCGGACAAGCCCATTTGATATGTACATCTTTTGGGAGGGAATTTGCGCTGGAAGGTTTTCTCCCTCATCCTCGCAACTTGCTCGTGACTATGACGTAGAGATATCGGAAGAACAGCATACTTATAAATGCAGTCGGCATATCGTTTAAATACGCACGCACGTCATGCGGCTCAGTCAACCTCGTGTTTTGAATCTTGATAGTCCTGGACGCCGCTATCAATTGGGATCGAGGCCGGTTCTCATCTATGAAAAACGAGGGCCCGGGGGTGGTAAACTGTAAACTCCTTCCTTTTATGCGGCGAGGGGGGTGGGGGTTGAAAAAAAAAAAAATCGCCCCTAAGTATATCCTTTTTCGAATCCGGATTCCTCTTTCAATTGGTATCCAACCCACTTGTATTATTTTTCAACCAGACCTTTCGGAAAGCCAAGTGGCGGTGCGCAACATCGGCCGGCCGTTGTGACTCATGCGGCCGAACTCTCGTTGCCTTGATCATACCTGCAAGTAAGTCCGAGGGTCCGTTTGCGTAATCCAATTCTTGCCACTACGGGGTGCGAGCAGCGGCGTGCGAAAGTGGAGCGAGGCCGAAGCCAAAATTTCCGATAACACCACTCGAGGCCGCATACTATCCCCCCCCCACCGCTCCGGACAAACCTAGTACTCGGACAAAGAAACATTTCTCGACCAATATTGGGCCGTTTCTTGAGATTTGTGGCTCCACACGAGCGTCAGTAGGTGCCCTAGAGATATAGCATGAAAAACCTTTTATAAGAGTCCACCCTTCGAATATATATCACCCTGGAAAACTGACAGCTTAGCCCATTTTCGTTGATTTTGGGTATTTTATGGTTTTGGACCCTCCACTTGAAGTCATGTTACTTCATAAACACACCCAAAAGATACCTTGACATCATGAGAGTACCCATTTAAAATTTCAGAGGCATAGCTGTCTTGTAGCCCTCACAATAAACTAAAAATGATGGCATGCCTGCCAAACTGATCTCTCAACTGCCAAAAATGATGGCAAGAAATTTCATGCTGCCTGTCGACTCCCGTGGGTTTGCCTTGACCACTTCTAAATGCATACTATAGTTCCTGTTGGGGTGCCCCACCCTATGAAGTTTTGGAGGCACTGCGACCACAAGGTGGTTAGCTATGAGGCCGGCGATCAGAATTTGACCCGTTACCTAGTACTCGGACACCTGACTACCGCCGAAAAAACGACGCTGTTTGCCCAATTCTTATCCGTTTCTCATGAAGTAAAATTTGAAACCAAGGTAAAAGACAAATTTCTGACGATCTATCTACTCAGAATGTATCTAGGACAGTTGCATAAAATTATATCTACCGATCTTTCTTTGGTGTCCGAGTTCTAGGGGCGGATAGTATCCATGCCTGAGGATGCTACCGTGCTCGAGAGAGAGCATCGGCGTCGATTGGAACACAGAAAATAAACATCCCATCTATGTTCCAGGACAATGTTTCGAACCTCTCCGACCATATACTTCATTTTGCAAAGTTGAGCGCCACTAAGGCGGATAGATAAATCCAATTGTTGCAATTCATCTATTTCCTTTCTAACTAAACAAGAATATTGTGCGCACTTGCATATGGCATCAGCGCTTTGGCATCTGCTGTAATTAAAGAGTGTTCCTTAAAATGATGATGCACAAACGAGAGGTGCTGCAAAGAGGCAAACTGGGGCGTCGCGACGACCGATCGATCGCAGACCAATCCGGCAGCGGCGTGTCCAGGTCGGAATACACCCCGACCTTGAGCGTGAGAGGTGGCTGAGGGTAGTGACAGCAGAGTGGCGGGTATCGTCTCGGGTGACTGCGGCGAGAGTTGGAGATGCACTGGCCGTGGGGTGAATGCGAGAACGCGCGCCTCGAAGGCGCAGGTGCCTTCAAGGACCAACCGCCGATCTCCTCTTCAACAATATACGCGAGCGCGAGGGACTCAATTCGTGGGCCGAAGCGGCGCAGATACGCATCGATATCGATGGGCTCGTATCTGTTACAACCGCCGAGGCGTAGCGTTGTGAAGATCGGGGGTTCGGTGTGGGACAGCAGCCACCGAAATAATAAACTTGTTCCACGATACAGTTCGACGTCCAGCTTGTGCAGATGCGGAGGGAATGCGTCCTTCGCGGAACGGTTTTATGGAAAACGAGACCGTCAGGGTGGCGTTGTCGCCTCCTCCACAATTCCAGCGTAGTGACCCGGACTGCTGCGGAGCCGCAGTTCCGTGAGGAACGGCAAGGCCGACATGAGATCAGCCAGAACGTTGAGCGGCAAATGGCCGGGGAGACCCAAATCCAGCCGTGTGAGGGAGGGGCAGGCAGCCCCAAATCGCGGGATGTGGGTGTGCACCCATTGCACGAATTCGAGTTCGTGCGATGGTTCCCAGGGATCTAGGCCGTCAATGTGGAGCTCCCTGAGGTACCGGCAATTCTGGAGTGGTCTCATATGCTGCTCGGAGACCCAGGGGACGTGCAACACGCGGCGCAAATGGAGTGTGCGGACAAGCGGTAACATGGGCATGGACGCAGATTCAATAAAGTGGAAGAATGGTTGGGCAGTATTGTGGTCGATATTAGAGCACCAGTAAGTCTGCAACGATACTTCTTCGTCGTTGGACAAAGCGTTCCGGAGCGTGATGGAAGAAAAAAGATGCATTCTGGTCCGCGGCAGCCATCGCCTGCAGACACGGCCGCATGTGCCGATATCTCTCGTGTTCGCTGTGGCAGCCACATTGTCGAGGACCTGGTCCACCAGTTCTTGGGCGAAGTCCCGCATGAGGGGGCAGAGGGATGGATCCATGAGCGAGGCACAATATATTCTAATCCCATCGATCGCACCTCCTCAGACTAGGAGTAGAGGTTGTCTCAACTTGAGTGCAGATTAAAACCGCCGATTGGATCCTTCGAATTTGCTTCGAATGGACCCTCCCCCGGCAGAACGATATCAGTCGTTACATTATTCATATCGCGTAGTCGGCTTCTTAATTACCTAGAGTAGTTTGTGCCGTTAACCGAATCTCTCTCTCAACTTTTGAGGAGGGGAGAGTCGATTGGTAAACTCGATCCCATCAAAAAGATCCCCGAGCTGATGGGATCGCCATTGCCGACGGCTATCAAAGTCGGCTGTAATGCTCTAAGCTGGGCCAGCTCGCGCTTACGCTCATACAAGTCAAAATAGGGTTGGCCATCCATCTACTATTTTTTTCTCATTTATTCCATTTGCACTGTATCATCTCCGAGCAACCGAGCAAACAGAAGTAAATCTTGCCTGAACCAACGGCGATTTATCATATCCATCAGCGGCTGTGTTGATATCAATAATCTCGTTCCGTTTTGAGCGCGCCTGGTTCACAGATTCAACATGTTAAGAACTGCCAGTTCACATGTGCACCTCTCCCAACATGGGTTTTTGGATTCAAGAACTGAACAGATGATCAAATCAACCCATCGGTGAGAGCCAAGTAATTGGTGCGTGCTTCCCCCACCTCAGGCTCTGAGTCTCGTCCAACCTCAATGAGTGCCGTTCATCAGAGGAGTGTTCAGGAGAATATGCCGGAAATGCAAGGGTCACCCGGCCCTTAATATTCGCCCCCGGGATTATTATTCCCCATTTTTGTTCGAAATTCGAATGAATGGAGCCTGGACTAAGTACCAGAAAAATGGGATCTTTAGTCAGCGATGGGACTTATTAATTAATAAACGTGAAATTGAATAAGTATCACAGTTGAACGCGCCGCTACAGAAGCTAAAAGAACCATTAGTTCATCCTCGTTCAACAACCAACGTGCGTGCCAATTTCACATCGTCGACCCGGAACGTTGGGAAATAGTGTGGAAAGGCATGCATGATGAGAAGGAGAAGGAGCGGTTAAATTCGGTTAGTTGTGCTCTTTAGCTGGCAATTCCCTGATGTCCATCCGAGTTGGTCGGAGCCAGTGCTCCAACCTGGTGCCTTCCAACCTGGGGCCGAAAGGGTCGTTAACAGTTGCAGGCTTGATTCGGCAGCATCTCAGATCTATAACTTCTGGAGAGTACCGTGATGTTGATCTGAATCAACACCCCCACCTTGGCACGAAGGAAGACTTGAGTAACACCACTTTGATGTCATCCAGTTCAATCCGTCCATTACTCCCTCCATTCCATATCGAGTCTATCCGCCCATGCGCCATTTATCAGCTTTGGCCATGGTCCGTCTGCTAGGCTGGGTCTGTACGGTAAAGATCTCCGACACTGTTCGTAACTTACCTCCACTGCTGTAATTTCTTTCGCTTTGCTTTGCTTGAACAAGAGTTTGATTTTCCCTATGCCTACCTACCCATGGCCAGTTCCCTTCCCTTCCACAAGACTGAAATCTTCGAAGGCGTCAATTTCGCTTCCGCACCTACCTACCTACTTAATAGGTAAGTAGGTACATGGTAGGTACAGAAGCGAAATTAATTGACACCTTGTACATGCCTCTCACACTTCACCTCTATCGGATTCCTTTCGTACCAAGTCATCTGGAAAGGGATTTCTGGCACGTAGAACTCACCTTTCTATGTAGGCCGGCTATCACTGCGTTCAGGCGGCCCGTAGGCACAGGCTCTGCCTACCCCCGGTGGCAGAGCTCGGCAGATCTGGGGTAGACAGACTGTGCCTACCCTCTGCCTAACTCCCCCGGCATCAGATTCTCGTCTCCATGGGTCGCAGACTAAATATGAACCTCACAATAACGATTGTGGGAGTTGTGGGAATGTTCTCTCAGGCTGATGCTTCTTTGCCGATCATTTCAAGATCATAACACTGTTAGCCGAGCCAGAGCCGAACGACCTGAGCAAAATGAACTTCAATTTTAACCAAAATTTAGCTCTGCCTGTTGCAAATGGCGCCTCATCACCCTTCTGTAAAATGACGGTGTGATTCAAAATTATAATGTGGCCTGCGGTGAACCGGGGTGTTAGCCAGCAAGCCCAGGGTCGTGACTCGTCGGTGATCAAAAATAACGTTGGTGTTGGGCTAGGTAGGCAGAGGGAGGCAGGGTCTGTCGCCGTGACCGAGGCACAGGGCGACCAAGGGAGGCAGACCTGTGACGACATAGTGTCGGCAGGGTCGGTCTAGTCACCTCGGCACAGGGCCACCCAGGGCGACGGCCTCTGCCTACGGGCCGTCTGAACGCAGTGTATGTCGCCTAGAGCTCGTACTCGCGTAGACCTGCGTAGACGCGTAGAACGATTCCAAAAATAGCAGATATGATTGCCAGCCTTTGCCAGTGTTCGCATTACGGCGAACACATGGTGCGACACAGCCTAGATGTTTGGCCATTGATGAACCGTTGCTCTTTGTCTTTAACTTCCATCTCCCTCAATCCGCCCCCGTGCTCTCCCCGCAAATTTCCCTCCCCAACGGAATCAAGAGCTCAAGTCTCCTGGCAATTGTTGCACAAGTCCGCCCCTTCTCAATGCTCATTCTGGCTGTCCTGGGTCTTGCCCTCGTGCTCCTCAAGTCCTGGGTCTTGCCCTCGTGCTCCTCAGGTCCTGGGCCTCGCCTCGCTCTCGTGCTCCTCAAGTCTTTCTACTGGGAGGTCTCACTGGACCTGGGCCTCTCGCTGGGATCTCAAGTCAGGATCTTCTGTTCGTCTTCAGATCGAATGCTTCTTCGTATGGTATGTGTAGTCGGCTCTTGTTTATTACAATTTTCCGGTGTACCCAAGTAATGAATATTATTTATTTTCCCAATATTGTGCGTCGGGGAAGCGTGGAGGGAAGCGAGCAGTAGGCAATGATCAATGCTTGATTGTTAAATTGATGGCCCGCATCGCTCTTTTTTTGCCGAAATACAGTGAACTACGCGAGTCTACCCGAGTCTACATAGACCTACATAGACATAGGCCTTTCCTCATAGAGGCCGACCTCGTACGCGGCCTACAGGCCTACGCGGCCTATATAGACCTATGTAGAGTGTCCGGCCTTTTGAACAGTATTTTTGCAATGCATATGTTGTAGTTTCTGAATCCTCCTCCTGCCCCTTGCCCTTCCACGCACCGTGGGCTGCACTCAAAATTAGCAGATTTCAATGTATAGTATAAATTTTCATTTCGCACAAGCTGACTGAGGGTGGGGACAGAGCACTTTGACCGGCAGCGGGCCCGGGAACGGGTGCAGGCATGAAACAAAAAGGACTAGTACTGTATAATTTCATTCAATTCGTCGGTCACGCGTCACAGGGGGCGTTGACGACGACGAACTTTGGTCAATGTCACACGTCACCAGGGCGGTTGACGAATTGGTTACAAGGTTCGCGTTTTCCTCCAAAAAGGGTTGTGTACCCCACGAAAATTCCTTAAAATATTCTAGTTACATGCGAAGCTCGATTTTGGACTTTAAAACATATTTCTGCGGGATTCCAAGCTCACAGCTATCATTTCCAGCCAAAATCAATTGTGAAACAAGGAGAAATTGAGGTAAAACTGCATTTTGGGCCATATGGTGTTGTGGAACCCAAACAAGTGGGGAAAAAGGCTTGGAACAAGCTCCGGAGTGGACTTGATCCTTCTAGACAAATGTGGGGGTCTGTCGAAATTTTAGTCCTTGTCACACTCAAAATCGGCCTTGACGAATTGACGAATTGGTTCAAGATGTCACGCGTCACACCCCCTGTCGAATTGAGTGAAAATATACAGTAGTACTTAAGTGCATAAATGCCACATTTCTTCCGACGCCAATTTCTTTCCATATACTAGAAGAGCCTGGAATCTGGATTAACATAATATTAGATCAGCACAGTGCATATTGTCTGAACACGCACGCACGTCATGCGGCTCACACTCAACGTCGTGTTTTGATAGTCCTAGTCCCGGGACGCCGCCGTCGATTGGGATCGAGGTCGGTTCTCATTTATGGGTGGTAAACTGTAAACTCCTTCCCTTTATGGGGGGGGGGGTTGAAAAATATATATATATCGACCCTATGTATATCCTTTTTCGAATCCCGATTCCTGTGGCGATCAAGGAAGCAGAAGGTGTTGGACGATACCTACTTGACTCGGATGTGTGTGTACCACGGCCACTGCGCATGCCAGAGCAGAATCGGAGTCAATTCAAACGAGGTACGAGTTAGAACTGATATCATACACCATCTGTTCAGAGAGACAAATCAATTCCGGGAGTGCACAATGGGAAATTAACAGTAAAAGCAGAGGAAAGCGCCAATAGAATCCATGACCAAGCGCCTCCACGGTTCCCGGATATGAACGTTCAAGGCAATTAATAATTGAACCCCGAGAAGGCCGATCACTGCTCCAGCCAGACACGACCACTGTGATCCGAGGTCCACCATTTCCCGAACGACGGCGACCACAACGCCGCCGTGCCCGCCACATGCCGCTCATTGCTCCATACGACGGGCGGACATACCCCGTCATCGTCCCTGACGACGCCGGGAGTCTTTTCTTCAATTCGATATCAGTTCTCAAATCCGCGATGGGTATCATCTCAAATCCGCGACGATGTGTGCCGTGCTCAAAATCACGATGAGTCCGACTTCAAATTCGCGATACTCTGACACTCGCGATATATGGGTGCACCTAAATTCGCGATGTGCCCGATGAATTTCGCGATGTGGAGTATTGATCTCGCGATGTTGTGATAAATCTAGCGCGAGGTGAGGTTTCTCAAACTATATCGTAGTTTTTTTTTTTTACAAAGTGAGCAGCATAGAGGACTACTTAGGTGCATAATGCCACATTATCTGAGAGGTTCTTCCAACACAATTTCTTCCTTTTATTAGAAGAGCCTGGATTACAGTAAACATAATATTAGATCAGCACCGGGGCATATTGTTTGAATACACACGTCATGCGGCTCACAGTCAACGTCGATGGAGGGGGTTGAAAAAAAAATTATCGACTCTATATCCTTTTTCGAATCCCGATCCCCTTTGTTTCCAACCCACTTGTATTATTAGACCTTTCGGAAAGACGGGCCGGTCCCAGTGGCGGTGCGCAACATCGCTCATGCGGCCGAAGCCTTGCCGAACTCTCGTTGCCTCATACCTGCAAGGCCGAGGGTTCCGTTTGCGTAATCCAATTCTTGCCACCACGGATGAGCGCATCCGGGTGCGAGCAGCGGCGCGCGAAAGCGGAGCGAGGCCGAAGCCAAACTTTCTTTTTTGCGCCTCCTTGCTTTCGCGGATTTATCATCCAACCATGACCTCCAGACTTGTGGGTTTCATACCTGCAAGTCATCATTCATGGATCTGCTGCGCGGGGCAAGCGATTATTCTCTGGGACATCCTGGCAGCTACCCTAACAGGGTACAAAACGTAACAAAACTCACCAATTCAGTAAGATCGAAGGTCACGCTCTGAATTCCATCGACTTCAAAAAATCGTGGCCCCACCGTCACGGGTGTCCATGATACAACAATAGATTCAAACCTAAAGAACCTCGACGAGGACCTGATATTTGTCGTAAGTGACGTTGACTCATGCTCTAGGTCATTCGAGCGTTGCGAGGTTAACTCTGTCCGATGCCCAATTCGGATTCCATCGAACCCAAAAAATCAGTGCCCCACCGTCACGGTGTCCGATGAATACGAACGGCAGATTCAAAACTAAAGAGCCTCGCGAGGACTCGGATATTTTGTCGCTAAGTGACGTTGACTCATACTAGGTCATTCGAGCGTTGCGAGGGTTAACTCTGTCCCGATGCCCAATTCGGATTGTTCTGCTTCTCGAACGGAGAGAAGCCACTTCTGGCCATGTTATTATTCAGACGAATTCTATTTCCAGACTGATGTGTGCTCGGCACGATCCCTTCGTACCCGAGTGCAAGATTGCTCCACGAAATTATTTCTGGTGATTATCGGGACACCGACAGTATATAACGACCAGTGAACACCATGAAATGGCAT